>PVKC010023387.1:0-17293 GCA_004027635.1 Crocidura indochinensis
TCCTTCCTTCCGTCCTTCCTTCCCGTGTTTTATCTGTATCCTACATGCAGCTGTCTCCTCCAGATCAGGCATACATACACTCCCAGAGTGTCTTCTGAAAAAGAACTGGTGCTTGAGTTCATTTGCATTTCTAATGGAAGAAGGGTAAGAAGTTCCTTGAGCTGAATCCTAGTACAAGTTGGGCTTGGGAAAGTGCTTCAGGCAACAGTATTTTTTCAATTCTGTGTGGGAAAAACCTAAAATGTACTTAGCCAAACACTCTGTGCCCTGAGGCACTCAAAGCAAAATATAATCCATATGTTTCTGATTCATTTTACTCACCTCAAAGGCTTTTCAGAATGGAGTTTCATTGCTAAAAAGTCTTCAAACTGCTCAACTTTTTCTCTTTCTACACGATAAGGAGGACTTGTCTACTGAACTTACTTCCCCAAAGACAGTCACATCCAGGCTTAGTATTCAGAACTATTTCTGGAGTCTTGCATGCTACTGAATATATCCTGCGTCCTAAAAAGAAAAAAAAATAAATCTGTCCTTTTCTTAAAAAGGAAGCACCGTACCATTTTTAATAAGATTTTGCAAAAGAGCAACTATTTTGCCAAAAAATTGTTTTATTTTAAAGACCTGGAGGTTTGTAGAGTTAGAATAGAGCTGATTCTATACTTTTATTCAAATTCTTATTTTATACAATGTTAAATTTACTTGGTACTTTTTCTTTAATATGCAGCAGATTTCCTTCCTTCCTTCCTTCTTTCCTTCCTTCCTTCCTTCCTTCCTTCCTTCCTTCCTTCCTTCCTTCCTTCCTTCTTTCCTTCCTTCATTTTTATAATACAAAAATTTGGTATTTGTACATCCCAGGAAGAAAAAGTGTTTGTCCATTATTAGATGAACTTCTTTCCATTTAATTGAAAAATAGTTTTTTTATTTATATAAAATGAACTGTTAGAGATGAGAAATAGGGGACCGGGCGGTGGCACTGGAGGTTAGGTGCCTGCCTTGCCTGCGCTAGGCTTGGACGGACCGCGGTTCGATCCCCCGGCTCCCATATGGTCCCCCAAGCCAGGAGCGACTTCTAAGAACATAGCCAGGAGTAACCCCTGAGCATCACTGGGTGTGGCCTCCCCCCACAAAAAAAAGAAAAAGAGATGAGAAATAACATAGTAGTTGGGGACTATGCCTAATATCTGCAGAATGGGTTCAATATCAATACCATGTGACCTTTAAGACAACCAGGTATGGATCTTGGAGTTTCACAAGCACGGTGAGTGGACCTGTAGGCACTGCAGGGCCTTATCAAAACCACATCTCAGGACTTAGTAATGAATTACAGACATGGTTAATCATGTATCAACAGGAAAGATGCCAAGTGCCTTATACTGGTTGAAAACCTACCCCCTCCTACATCCCTCTCAAGGCAAAATATTAAAAGGTAAGGAAAAGACACTCAAAACCAATAAATGAATGTCTAAGATGACATTTGAGTGTGAGCATGAGTCAGGCAAATATACTGAGGCTTCAGATTTTCTTGTGGATATTGTCAAATGCTAATACCAGGGCAGAAACTGTTTGCTTTCTGGTCCACTGGATAAACTCTGCTACTCATAATCTATTTTACAACTGTTTTTCATAAATAATAGAGAATAGCAAAAAGAATGTTTGATTATCTTCTTTTGCTTTTGCATCTACTTATACAGTCACTGCATTTTCACTAAATTAACCAGTCATTTTACATTGTGAGTCAATTTAGCCAAACTGTTAGAGAATCCTTCCTGCCCCGCTAGGTTTTTTTTTTTTTTAAGTAAATTAAATTTCAACTAAATTTAAGTCTGTCATATGGTAAATGAAATAGTGTTTTCCCCAGTAGCATATAAAAAGGACTAAAATTAACTTTGACTTCACCTGCAAAACTATGCTACCTCCCTTTTTCCTTAAGAAGAGTGAAGGGTGGTATATTTTTTTTAATAACTGAAACCCAACTACAAACATGTTTGTAATCACAGTGCTTAAATAAAGATACGAAAAAGAAAAAAAAGAAGAGAGAACTAATAAGTAAAAAAAAATGAGACATAAATGGGCCAGGGAAATTGTAGGGTTTTTGTCTGGCATGTGTCTTCTGCTGTGCTGTCTCTCCAGCCCCTATCTGATCCAAGTTTTTCCCCTAGCATCCTAAAAGGTCCTCCAAACACCTCCAGAAGTGATGCCTGAGTGCAGAGCCAGAAATCTGAGCACAGCTGGGCATGGTCAAAACAATCAAAAAAGGATGGTATAAAAAAGCTTTATTCCATAATGGTGGCACAAGTGTTAGGGCATTTGTCTTGCATGCTGACCTAGGACATACCTCGGTTCAATCCCCAGGTGTATCATATGGTCCCCCAAGCCAGGAGAGATTTCTGAGCACATAGCCAGGAGTAATCTCTGAGTATCACCGGGTATAGTACAAAAATCAAAAACAAACAACAACAAAAACAAACAAATAAAAAGCTTTTATAGTTCAGTAACAAAGTTAAGGTTGAAGCCTAAAATTTTTGATGAGGGCAAGTTCAAGATCAAAATTAATTTTAATTTCAAGATAAATTTGATAAAAATAAACCATTTAATATATATGTATGTGTATATACATGTCAGTATACATATATGTACGTGTATATATGCATATATGATGCATACACATATATTCCTGAAACATATATATAGTACAGTTACTTAATATACCTTCATTTTTTAAATATGAAATAAAGATGTACACTTCTTCCTACTTTTAAAAAATCACTTGCTATTGTGCTCTTTATTGCCAAATGACTTTCAACTCTCCTGAAGGCATATTATTGTCTTCTTATTACATAGAAGTAAATTGAGACCACAGATTTTCAGTAATTTGCCTAAAGTCACACAACAAAATGGAAGTGGTATACCTGAGTATCTGGCCTTAGAAAGACTAACTCCAAAGTACATTTTTATAGCATTGTATCATTCCCTTCTCCAGAATCCTATAGCCAAAGACAAGAGGAAATGACTTACAATAAATTGTGCATAAAATTAACTCAGAGACAATACGTCTACTCTTCTTTTTCTCCTTTGACTTTGGGCCACACCTGGTGGTGCTTAGGGGTTATTCCTGGCTATGCACTCAGAAATCTCTCCTGGCTTGGGAAACCATATGGAACACTGGGGGATCAAACTGCAGTCCGTCCCTATGTTAGCACATGCAAGGCAAACTCCCTACTGCTTGTACCACCGCTCTGGCCCCATATCTACTCTTAAAATTCTAAGTAGATCAACAAGCTAATGTTTCATTGATTGTATTTTTATTTGATTGCCATTTAAAATAATTTTTGGCACTACCTCTGGTAATGCTCAGGGTTTACTCCTGGCTTTTTTCCTCAAGGATCTCAACTGACAGTAAAGGGAGCATATATGATGTTGGGATTAAACCCAGATCTGCCATGTGCAGGTAAGTGCTCTCCTGTTGGACTATCACTCCAGCCCCTTACTCAACTAGTGTTAACTGACATATTCCCTAGGCTTCAACAAATTATATTCAATGCCTGTCTCCAACTTCAATGAAGTTTAAAGTGGATTTTGGTAAGTTAAAAGTTCTAGAGATAAGACTAAAATAAAAATTAGTTGAATCTTTAACACAAGGAACAGAAAAGAATTGGTAAATTGATTAATCCCCAAAATGATAGAAATACAGGAACAAAGGACAAATGGGACAAACAAAACCAAGAGATGGTACATTTCAACTTAAATATGATTTTTATGGAATGTAAATGCTCTAGATACTCCCACTGAAAGGCAAAGATTGACTCACTGGATAATAAAATGAACTAAATGGTTGTAAGGAAATCCATTTAAAATATAAAGAGATTTAAAAATAAAAACATAGAAAATGGATATAATAAATTATTTTTTCTTTCTCTTTTTCAAAAAGGGTTCATTTTTCATTTGCTGGGCCTATTCTGTCATGCAGGTTCATAGGAGATCACATAGGACTAAATTTATTATCTAGATTCTTTGTCTGGTTATTAAAATTAATCTATATTTGCAAAACTAATAAAGAAAAGAATTGATAGCTGTTTGGTAATGAACCCAGGAATAGATATCAATATTTTCTTGTAAGGAAATATATGTAAGAAATACTTAAAATAGTATGTTTTCCTTTTAAACTTAAACATTTTCAACAATAAATATGATATAATTTAATGCAGTAAAATTTTATGTATTCATAAATACAAGGATGTTTAAATTGCTTAATGTTGTGCCACTCATAAAGAACCACATATGGTACATGAGATACTTTTGATTATCAAAGTTAAACATATAAACTTCACAAAACATGTATAAAGCATATAATTTCACTTTTAAAAGCAGCATATTTTATGCAAATATAATTTATAAAAAGTATGATATATTATTCTACATAAGATACAATTTCTTGCAGATAATTATAGATTACATATGTGAGCCTTTACTCTGCTGCAAATACTGTTCTAAGAATGTTGAATTATTCATTGGGTCTATTTACTCACTATATAACTATCCAAATGACACATAAATTTTTATAATAATATTTTTGTGTTATCAAAATACTAAGTTGTACTTCATAATAAACAGATTTTTGACATCAGCATGATATTATGCTATTCTTTCTACCTCTAGAATATTGTACCTTTATATGTTAACATACCCACTTAATAAAACATTGCACTTGTTAAATGTATCCATGATACTATGCCCCATGATTACAGTAAAAATATAATTTTCCACATTGATTCAAGTTTGAAGCCTTCTGGTAAATAAGTGTTTCTACTATTTCAGTACTATACTGCAACACCTACTTCCTTACTTGATGCCATTATGTCTAAATATTTTTGCTATTTCAAGTTTTCATGTGACTGTATAAGAGTATTGTATTATAATCATGCCATGACTTCCTGGATGTTTAAATATTCTTGCTCACATTTAATGACCTATGCACCATGGTAATCAGTGCAAAGTGAGAGATAGAGCCTTAATTCCCCAGAGTGTTGTAGACACCTTGGTGAACTGGAGAGTCTACTTGAAGCATCTGTTTCAAACCTCAGCACTCCATCCCTCACTTTAAGCTAAATTATAGGGAGGGATTATTTACACTGTAGACACTATCAATCAGCAAATACTATCAATCATGGAGATCTTTTATCCTGCAAGGCCTGTGATTAAACATTTACCAGCACTTTCTGGCTTTAGTGATGAATTAATACAGGTATCTTATATGCAGCACTACACAGTGACTCAATTGGCATAATTCCTAATCAATATAGTGTTGTCTAACAGCCAAACAGTCTGCAACCTACAAGCATTGAATATATATAGTGTGGCTCAAGGTCACACAACCTGTAAATGAAATTGGAATTCGAACTCTGATATTCTCTGTTTCCATGGTCCTTGTTTCTCTACTCTAACTTGATGATTCTAGATAGGGTGGGCTCTGACAACAGACTGTTTGATTTCATCCCTAATCAATCCACATGCTCAGGAGTAGTCCTTTGGCATGACTGAATATACTTTAAAAAAATAATGAATGAATGAATGAATTTAATGAATTTATAATGCCTGACACAATAAGTGTTCAGTGAATTAATTCAAAAGTAAGTTTAATAGCTTTTCATTACAAAATAACTATCCTCTAGTTTCTTCAGTTGATCAAATTCCCTCAAAAAATCATTATTTTGGTGGGGGTCACACCTGGTGGCACTCAGAGGTTACTCCTGACTCCATGCTCAGAAATCATTCCTGGCAGGCAGGGGGACTATATGGGATACCGGGATTTCAACTACCGTCCATCTGTGTTGGCTGCATGGAAGGCAAATGCCCTACCACTGTGTTATCTCTCAGGTCCCTCCTAAAAATCCTTAAGTGAATTCATAGAAGTCTTACTTATGTGAAAAAAATTTAGATTTAAAAATTACCTAGGGCTGGAGAGATAGCACAGCAGCAGTAGGACGTTTGCCTTGCATGCAAACAACCCAGGATGGAACTGGGTTCAATTCTCAGCATCCTATATAGTCTCCTGATCCTGCCAGGAGCGATTTCTGAGCATAGAGCCAGGAGTAACCTCTAGCACCAGTCAGGTGTGACCCCAAAACAAAAAACAAACAAAATTACCATACTTTGACCCTTAATTTTAGCTAATTTTCAAGTATGATGGTTACTGGACAAATGTAGTCAACTCAGATATATCTTTATAAGAAAGGATCTGCTTTAAGCATAAACTCTTGTTATTTGAAAATGTATATTTTAATAAATAGAAATATCAGTCTTCTGAAGAAAGTCCTACCAAAGTTGTTTAAAATGAGTTTAATGTTCTTTCTCACAGGGCCGGTGAGGTGGCGCTGGAGGTAAGGTGTCTGCCTTGCAACTGCTAGCCAAGGAAAGATCGCGACAACGGTTCCATCCCCCGGAGTTCCATATGGTTCCCCCAAGCTAGGGACAATTTCTGAGCGCTTGGCCAGGAGTAACCCCTGAGCATCAAAAGGGTGTGGCCCAAAAAACAAACAAACAAAAAATTCTTTCTCACGTTCTCTGTCAGTTGGTGGAATGGAGGACATTCTAGAACTCTCATTATTCATAAGAAAAGAAAAAAGCATAAGAAATATTGTATGGGATGGGTGGTGTTCTTTACATGACTGAATCCCAAACACAATCATGTATACAATCAAGGTGTTTAAATAATATATATTAAAAAAAAGAAATATTGTATGGAGAATATCTGCTATCCTATAAACTTCCATTATATATTATTGAATAAACAATCAATCTGATACAATCATACCATTAAAATCTAATCTAAACTATTATTTGCAATGTAATCACCCATTTTCTTGCATTTCACAAGAACAATTTTCTACCAAGAGATTCTTATAAAGAACTTGACAGCCATAATACAAAATTCAAGATAGAGTAGAACTGTACTAAAAAGTAGATAGTTCCTGACAAAAAACAGAATTCTTTCAAGAAAGTCAATGATACCCTATTTTTGCAGCCACTTGATGTCACTGAGTGCATCTTTGGAATACATGAATATTCAACTCAGTTGATATCATACTGCTGTGAGGCATTATTAATGCCTGAAAACTTCTATCATTTGATGTTAGAATTTTTTTGATGTTAAGTTGCAGTTGTTGTCATTGTTATTGTTGTTCTTCTTTTCCTCTTCCTCCTCTTCCTCTTTTTTTCCTCCTCCTCCTCCTCCTCCTCTTTCTCTTTATGTCCTTCAGTGACTTTTTTCTGATAAGCTTTCCTTTGGTATGGTTCTGAAAATTTTCCCATATTATGTGAAGTTCTGATAATGGAATCCAATTTCTCCTGATGCAAAGTCAATTTGCCTCTCAGCCTATCTCTAGGTCCACAGGTAACCAGTTAGATGTCTTGTTCAGTCTGCTGAAGTTCCAGGACCAATCAGAGTCTTTATCCACAATGTTCCCTCTGAGACTTCCTACAGGCCAATGTTTTTGCAAGGATTGATATAAACGGAGACATAAACTGGAGTTCCATTAACTACAAGCACCTGCTTGGTCCTGTCCTCATACCCAGACAGAAAATTTTAGTAGCTTCAAGTTCTTCAGGCCTAAAGCTCTCTCACATCACTTGTCTCCAGATAGGGTCCCTGAGCATGATTGAGAAAAGCCCCTGAGAATACTAGGTGTGGCCCAAAAACAAAAATGAAAATAAACAGGTATAGGTAGTTTATATGTATATAATAGAATACAATAAAATATTATGTATTTGTGATAATATGTTTATGTGTAGATTCTCATTCTCTTGCCCAACATGTGTTTAAAATAAATAAGTCACTGTTATTTGGGGGCATCTGGTATCAGTCTCCTTGGCTATTTAAGTGAATCTGATGATCTTTATGGCTTTGAGAAGCTAATATTTTTTAAAAAATTATATGGATCATTGGTAGCTGGCTAAAAGCTGACCCTCTAGTAGAGGGTGTAGTGTTAGGAAATGGTATGCATGAAAACTATCATTAATATTACTATAAATCCTGAAGCGTCTGTAAATGTTGAAAGAAAAACCTCTACAGTTTTCAGAATATTTGCTATCTAATAGCTGTTTATTATGTGCATCTTTTTTCAATATCGCTCTTTTTAATTCTGCTTTTTTCAAATAGTTCATCTACAGATGTCACCTCTACATTACAAATGTGTGAACCAGAATCTGTGGAGTCTAAACCATCTATGACTCACTCATCTGTCAGCTCTGAAATCTATTTCAAAATTTCTTGATTTCCTGAGAGGAATGGGCAATGGCTTCACAGAAAATGGAAAACTCTGAACCATGGCCAAATCGCAAGCCCAGATGCTGACATTGAGGTTGGGTAATAACTTTGTTCCTTTAGCTCCGGAGAGGAAAAGATGTCTCTCCACCCATTCCCCTAGGCTTAATGAATGACAAATTAAAGAGAGTCAGACTTGTACCTTGTAACAAGGATCTGCCAGAGACTGATTTCTGATCTAAAAGCCTTAGGATTAGTTAGTTTTGAGACAGTTCATTTAAAGGAAAAGCAGTTAAAGGAAATCTGATAAAATTCTTCCATTACTTCGAAGGCGAAATAGAAGTACTTTGGCTTCTAGAGGCACAGGTATGAATTCTGGCTCTTTTGATTAGTCATTATGTGACTTTTGGCAAATTGTGTAACAGCTTTAAAGTCTAAGTTTTCATCTATAAAATCAGGATAAATATTATAAACATTTATTTACTGCAGGGACTGAAAAAGACTTGGTACATTTGTAATTCCCAAACTTTATATAAACTATGAACTTTTAGACTAAAAGAAACATCATATCATGGTCACCTGATTTCATAGATTAGAAAATATAAGGCCAAATATTTGAAGGTCAAAATAATATGATTAGTAAGTAACATAAACAAGTTAATTTTTCTCACTACAGCTAAAAACACTTGTATATGTCAACCAAGGCAATAGACTACATATGCTAAAAACTATGCTAAATAAATATAATATTTTTTAAATTGGTCTCTTATCAGCAAAAGATAATAAGACCCTTTTGAGCTTGGATGAGAGATGGTCCATTAAGTATGAGGTAGTTCATTACATCAAGGGAGTAAAATATTTGTTTAGATAGAGAAAATACTTATTTGGATAAAATAGAGACCCATGCAACATTGCTTTTATGAGAAAAATGATATTAAATATGAAATAGGAAATAAAAATACATAAATAACAGAGGAGTCAGGGCACAGAGATTGTATATGCTGTCATTTTTGACCCCAAATGTACCAATAATATGATATCATTCCTTTTTGTATAGGCACACTAAAATGAGGAAATCTTACATATAGAAACAAGTTCTTATCTACTGGGGATAAGAACCCATAAATTTTATAATACAAGGGTGCCTCCCTGAACATTGGTCATGGAGACTCAACTTAGACCTCATGTGATTGGACATCGACAGTCCAACCCTGAACCCTGGATCCCAACCTTAGTACTGACACAATTCCCTGCAACATACCAGGAATCAAACTCCCCCAGGGGCAGTCCCTAATACATATCTGGCATCAACTTGTTCCAGAATATGTTCATATGTTCATATGACATCCTAACAATGAGAAAACAGCAACTAATTGATCTAAGGAAGGTTACTCTATCTCATCACCTAATGGTGAAATGAAATCAGAAGACACACCATCCTTTGATCTGTGAAAAACCACGATCACTAATTACAGAAGACTGACTACAACAAAAGTGACTGAGCAGAACTTCTGGAACCATAAAGAAAGACTCTATCCTAGACTTGATCCTAGAATCTGTACAAAAAACAAGATCTCTAATTACAGAGGACCTACTTTGATAACCACAACTGAGCATAACATTTTCTGACATGATGAAGAGACCTGGTGGTTTGAGAATGAAAATGTCTGGAGACTGTAGTTGATCCCATGATAGTATGTTTCAATGATGGAGACACCCTGTATCTCTAAGGTCAAGGGAATTTCCTTTTTAATTTCCCCAATACTTACTTGCCTATGCAAAACACACACACACAAAAACACACACACACACACATACACACTTGCCACACCAGTCCCCTTCCTTTTTTTTGTCTGTTTTGTTTTTCTTTTTCTTTTAAATTTATAATTGTAGCTTTTAGAGAGAGGCTCCTCCCATATCTTTTTTTTCTTTTTCAACAGAACCATAGAGCATGAATCATTTTGTCTGCCTCATAAATTGAGAAAAAAAATTGAATGGTACAAGGGGCAAGCAGTCTCACTAACATTGAATGGAAATAAAAAAAGATCAGATCTAACTACCCAATTCAAAGTCAATGACAGTAGACAAACTACAACAAGCTATACACAAAAGGAACCTGTCACACTAGCAGTCCAGGGAAATAAAGGTGGAGGTGTGGGATGCATGCAGGAAACAGGGACTGAGAGAAATCAAAAAAAATTATGAAAAAAAAAGGAAAAGAAAAGATGGACTGGAACAACTTAGGCCTAAAGGAGTTCACTGCTATGCAATGCCAAGATTAGTATGAGAGATAACCAGAGGTCACTTCCTAGATGAGAGTCATTGTATCTGATATCCTGATTGACTACTTCAAAGATGGAGTTGATGAGCTCTTATACATTGATGTGAAGGTTATATATGATGATAGAAATTATGACCTTCACACAATTGAAAGCAAGCAGTTTTTGCCAGAGAGGCTGGACAAGTCCCCCTCCTGCTAAATCTGTACCAGTTGCAATCACCACCACCACCCACAATCACTGTTTCACCAATGGCTCTGCTTCACCACTCTATATGGCTCTCTGCAGAGATACCAATCTGGCCAAACTTCAAATATACTGGCATTTGGGCTGATATCACCAGGGCTTTTTTTTCCTTCTTGTACTTCTGAAGTCCTAGCAGCTAAAAACACACTCCACAATAGCCACAGTATCAGCCTGGACTGCATGATAATTCTAAAACTTCTAATACTCTCATTCCAGTAGGAACACAGAAGTTTAGATGCCAACATGTATTTGAAGCCACCTAATGTTCAGAAACAAAAGAAAGAATAGAAGGATCAACTAAACAACAAAAACTTACTAAATCTGACATTGACTTAATAACCTTATAAATTTTCCTATTTTTGTACTCTTTTATTCTTTGTTTCTTTTAAAAATAATCTTACTTCCACTAACCTGGAAATACATGTATTATGATCAAATATGTAACACATGGTCTTTAAACAAAGCAATCTATTTATTAAAAAATAAACTATATCCTGAGTGTACTACCTGGCACAATGAGTAAATACTGCACACTAAAAATCAACTATATACTTGATAGTATAGTTAAAATTGCTATGGGGTAGTTTCTATCATTTGCTTGATTTTGTGGTGAGGATCCTGAATTAACACATTTAATTCTGAACTTGCAATTGCATTTTGGCTTTTTGTGTTGAAGGAAAAGTGATATAAGTTGTTTCTAGATTAAAGTGATAGAAAAATTGGTATGATATCTCCCACCATTTCTCTTCCCATTAACTAACAATAGAAAATAAACCAAATACCAAAAGAAGGTGGAGTCTTCATGTACACCAAAATAACATAGCTGCTTGTTATCAATAACATAAGCTCCTAGCAATACCTAAAACATTTACTAAGAATTTTTTGTCTTCTTGTGGGTGGCTACACCCAGTTGTGATCAGAATTTACTAAAGCTCTGTGTTCAGGAATTATTTCTGGCCATATGGAGTGCCAGGGATCAAATTCAGGTAGGCCATATGCAAGGGAAGCACTCTACAAACTTCCCAGCCCCACGAAGGACTTTTTTTCAGTTTATTTTTATAATAATAATTTTTATTTTGACCAAATCATTCACAGTAGTATTTCAGATACATAGTGACATTGAATCAGGGGCATTCCCACCACCAATGTTGTCCTCCCTCCATCCCTGTTCCCAGCATGCATCCCATTTATCCTCTCCTTTGCCCCCCGGGCTGCTAGTATAAGGACTTTTTTAAGGCTGAATTAGTGCATGCTATAGCAATAGTATGTAAATTGGGGTTAGTTAAGTTTCACTGCTCAAAGTTTCTTTTCTTGTCTTGAAGAAGATAGAAGTATTAATTTTAGCCTTTAACACATTACATAGATATAACTGTATTCTCTGGATAGCTTCTAATGGATAAAAATGTAAAACAGTCATTCTAAAATAGTAGTGGGGTAAATTTGAGTAAGATAAAAATAGTGAATGAAAAATAAACTCATAACTGAAAATACAAAATACGACAGCAAATATATTGCCAATTGCATTTACTATAAATAAATAAATGTTACAAATAAAAACTAATATCAAAATGGATTTTAAAAATTAACATGTGCTATTTATAAGATATAAATCTACATTTAATTATATAAAGGTTAACAGTAAAAGAAGTAAAATGACTTATCAAGAAAACAGATGTCTTACAAAACTACATTAACATCAGACAAAATTGACCTAAAGTCAAAAAGAAAACTTGATTACAATGAGGGGGAATGTTTATAATGACAAGAGTTTCATTAACCAAGAAATTATACCAATTATTTTTTAATTTAGATTACACTCAACAGCTCTGGGTTTCCCCTCAATCTGCTCTCAGAAATTACTCCTGGCAGACTTGGTGGACCATATGAAATACCTGGGATCAAACCCAGGTAAGCCACATGTAAGGCAAATGCCCTACGTATAGTGTTATTTCTCTGACCCCAAAACTTTATGAGTTTATAATTTGTGCTTAAGCAAAATAATTTATTTTGTTATTATCAATTTAACAAAATTAACAAAGCAATTAGGATGAAGAAAAAATGATTTTCATTATCTAATAGTGAAAACAGGAAAAATCAGCAAAAATAAAAATTTGAAACAGTATGATTAATAACCTTGTTCTAATTGATGAGTAGAGAATATACCCAGAAACTGTATAAAATGTTATGTGGAAGAAACTGGTTTGGGATTGTGCATTAGATTTATTTCCACAGTCACAAATTAAACACTAGTCAAAAATTTTCTACAAGGTATACTTTATGCCCTATTTTTTCACTAGTATTATCCAAAACTATTCTAAAAAAGAAAAATTTTAATTTTATATGTCTTTTCCAAAGATTAGGGAAAAAGAGAACTCTCCATGTTTAACTTAACAAAATTATGTATAACTTAACAGAATTATATTAGCTTTTCTGCCCAGTTTGTAAAGAAAGTTTAATAAACTGAAGAGAAACTTATTCATAAACTCCAATGCAATAGCCCTAAACAAAATGAGTCATAGAAAACAAGAAATATATAAATTCAATAATATATCAAAATGAAGCTGTATATAGATTAGTGAAAAATGCAATGGTTTGGGTATAGTTTATGTAAGCTTATATTAATAACTCCCAAATTATAAATTATTTGAATAAATCAGAAAGCATAATAAATTTACCAATAATATTCATTCAAGTCTAAATCTGGGCTAGAATTGAGGTATTTAATTTTGGAAATGTTTTATATATAATTACCTTGATGAATAATCCATAAATATTTATCCAAAGAGAGCAGGAACAGATTTATTTGTCTTCTAATTTAAAATTGGCTGTTCTTAACTATGAGTTGAACTTTTGTAAGAAAAGACATAGATATTTCTATTTCCTCTATATTTTAGTTCTCAAACTTAATTCAGTTAAAAACCAGTAGGAGCTTTAAAATGTGGATATCCAGGCATACCAGTTTAATCTGATTGAACTTTCTGAGTGTGGAGTCCAAGCAACAAATATTTTTGAAGTTTCCTGGGTGCTTCTAACAGTTAATGCTGACAACTTCTACCTGAAGTTAAGTCACACCTTTAGTATCACTGGCTTACTAAAGATATCAGTTTGAGAGTCCTCTCTAAAGCAATTTAACTGGAATCTCTGGAAGTCAATCTGGGCTTTGTGATGTCCCTCAGCACCTATTCTCCAGACTTCTCGGGTAATTCTAAAGTTTTGATAGAGAAGAGAGTTATGAGATTTAGGCCTTTTGTTGATTTGACCATCAGACTCAGCACTACCAGTATCTACTGTGTGTGTGTGTGTGTGTGTGTGTGTGTGTGTGTTGTGTACGTACATGTTTTAACAACAAGGAGGTTAAATTCTTAAGCATGTGTATAGCTCTTTGGCAGTCTAAGTCTAACTTGGTGAAAGCTATTCAACATTCATTGAATATCTATTAGAGAGAAAAAGATAATAGTGACTTTAGTTTGGAAAAATATTTCAAGTAAATTTATAATTCAGTGTATGTTGAATCATGTAAGCTCTCAGTACCACCCAACTCTGTAGAAATAATTCTAAATCACAAAGCACAATTTATTAAGATCCTAGGCATGTATATATATTTTCTCCCAACCCTCAAATACAGCCCAGTCATATGAACCATATAGCACCTCTCCCATTCTCACAGCTTGAGGAAAAAGGAGCGGTAAGGTGGTGATAATAGAAGGCAACATCACACCAAATATTATAATAGTCCTGCCAGCTCTGTCGTACCTGAGAAGTGTAGATCACACTCACAAGAGCAGTGTAGCAACTTACACTCCTCTGGCACCTCCTTGGCAAGCATGCAACTCCTAAATGACTTAGCAAAATCTGGAGCGCTGAGGACCAGAACTCTCCTTTAGTGACTAAAAACACTATGGATCCTTCAAGGACTTTTGCAGACATCAAGTGTCTGATCTTCCCGGATGCACCTTTAGGTGGGCAGCACACCTACAAAGCAGCCTCAGTTTACAAATTATGCTCCCAATTGCTTCCAAGTATTTCTGTTTTATAAAACTTTTGTGCAGATCATATGTCAGGCAAAGCAAGTATAGCCATTGCTTGTTTCATTGTTATGTGTGAAAATGCAGACAACCAGAAGAGTGAGATGAAATGGGGGTTCCTGTTATTGATAGTATGGAAATAGGATATGAATGTCACTTGTCTCCCGCCTCCTATAAGAGAAACCGTGATAAAAAGCACATATTTCTGAACCAGTCTTATTGGAGGAACTAACACAAATAAAACAATAGCACCTCACTGGATTTTAGAATGCAGATGTGCTTCTTCTGCCTGCTTTTTTTTTTTATTCACGGACTGTTTTCTTCTTTACTTTTATTTTTTTAAAGGTAAAACTTTAAAAAAAATTTAAAGGTAAAACTTCTCTTTGGCCTTGATTTGTCTTTCACTGCACTGTATTGTTCATCTCCAGGCAGACAGGTATGTGGGACTACTTTCAAGAAGCTAGTGTGACCACTGTAATCATCTGCATACCTCGTTTGAGTTCCTAACTAATTTTCAGAGCCATTTTTTTTTTACATTTCCCTTCTCCACAACAGTGGCTTCTTTTGACCTTGTTTTTCAGTCCACATGTGTCTCTCTGGATTCAGGATTTTATTCTGATCATGTTCCTTTCCTTTCAAATGGCTTACAGTGGTTGCCCATTTTGTCTGTTAATAAAATTTCTAGCTTCTTAACAGAGACATAAATTCCCATATTCAAAGCTCACTTCCTTTTACTTTATCGTTTCAGTTTTATTTCAGCAATATTACTCTTCTCATAGTTTCATGCACACCTGGATATACTATATCCTTTCACCTTGTTTCTTTACGCAGTATGTCTTCTTACCAATACAATGCTTCTTTCTCTTCTCTTTGTTGCCAAATACCTTTTTCCCCTTCAAGATTCAATTCAAGTGCTTTGTTGTAGAAATCCTTCGGGCTACCTTACTTTGCATTTTGCAGGTGTTTCCATAAAACATTATTGATATCTCTACCACAGCATGCTCCATATAATGGTGACTTTTTGTCTTTGTCACTAAGTTCAGGGTTCAGGGGTTATTCCCAGTATCCTTCTGAGGCATATTGCCTGCATCCACTGATAGGTTTAGAAATAGTTTCAGCAATTAGCCTGGAAGCTAAATATTCACATAAATAGTCTGATTTGCAGGAAAACTAACAGAGAATGTCTCACACCAATTTCATGGGTCAGTAGCAGCTACCTGGAGCCTCTCTATCAAGGACTGAGAGGTTTGCACAGACACTACAAAAAATAGTATAATTGGTGATGCCTGTCATTGAAACTAGTGCCCTGTAGCTGACATTTTGGCTACAAGGAGGAAGAAATGAAGATTTGTTGATCAGCCCTATAGATAAGCCACCGTGTTGTTTTTGTTTTAGTGTTTGCTATTAATACTAAACAGTCTGCTTACTTGTTACTTATATTGTTCCTGTAATGCTCTAATTCCTAAAGACATTTTTAATTTTGCGGAGATTCTTATTAATATAGTAGAATATTTGTTTAAGTTAGTCTGCTTAGAATTCTTATCTTATTCTGCCTTACTTTAAAGGTCATGACTCTATTCGGTATAGCAGTAAGTATCTGTCTTCTAAGTTAAGTTAATTACCATGCAAGATCAAATATATTTTGGCCATAAATGACAGAGGTACAGTCTAAATTTCACCCACTGACTGGCCTGCCAGGATCCTGAGTGTTGTGTATGTAAACATTTCATGGGAGTATTATGTTACTGACCCTACCCTGATCGGTGATTGTGCCCTACCCTAGGGTGTGACCTGGCATTCTGCCCCCACCCTAGGGTGAAATCTGATTCTGCTCCCACCATTGGGTGGTACCTGATTCTGGGGTATAAAACAAGGGTCTGTGGAAAACAGGGGATCCTTTTATGGCTGGAACTGATGCTGGGACTTGGGACTCCAGTCTTGTCCATCAAATAAAGCTAATATTTCCACAAGCCTGGCTGTCTGCGAGCTGTTTACCTGCCGTTTCACCTCAGAACCGCTGGCTCAGCAGGGAGGCAGACCCGTGCTCCGAGTTGGAGGGGAAAGACCTCATTCTCCACCCCTCCATCAGTCAACCTCTTCAGGGGCTGACTTGCAACATCTGAGGATAACAGTTTTAGGTTAGTCAAGTTGTAACTCTTCATCTATTACCCGCTGCCTCAGGGGTAGACTGCCTGCTCCCTGTACACTCCTTCCCATAGAAATGGACTCTCGGGGCCGGGTGGTGGCGCTGGAGGTAAGGTGCCTGCGCTAACCTAGGACGGACCACGGTTCGATCCCCTGGTTCCCCATATGGTCCCCCGTGCCTGCCAGGAGCGACTTCTGAGCGAATAGCCAGGAGTAACCCCTGAGCGTCGCCGGGTGTGGCCAAAAAAAAAAAATGGACTCTCATTTCTTCCTAGTACCTCACATAGTCAAAGAGACCAATGGCAAAAATGGTAAAGTAAAATTCGAATTAAAGATAA
>PVKC010023388.1:0-17296 GCA_004027635.1 Crocidura indochinensis
GAAAGAAAGAAAGAAAGAAAGAAAGAAAGAAAGAAAGAAGAAAGAGAACAATGAACAGTCATTGGAAATAAATATTTTGTCTATAGATCTGAGTTTACATGTTGAGTGGGAAGTTTGGTGCAGTCCTTGAGATACTGGTAGAGGAAAGCCGGCTCTGAGGTGATAGGCCTGGTGTTGGAAATATGTACACATGAAAAATGAGATTAAGAGTATTATAAATCCTAGCAACTCAATAAAATGGTTTTTAAAAATAAATGTTTTAGAAGTATTATGTAAGGAAATGACTACAGTAATAATTCTAATCAACATTTGGAGGTGGTTTAGTTTTTTGTTGGGTTATTTAAAGATATTTCCATTGAATTGGACTATCAGTTAAAGTGAATGGGAAAAACGTACTGGAGTTGAAGAAAACAAGGCATTAAAAGACCTTATTAGATTAATTTTCTGTGAAAATATTGGTTACCAAGAACATTATCATCAACATTAGAGAAAGAGGAAGAAATTTTAGTCAATATCATAGTATTATTGAAAGAAGCTAAGGGACAAAAATGTGGGGAAGAAAGTGGTAGATTGGGGTGACATAATTAGAATGTTGTGATGATAGATTAAAACTCAGGATATATTAAAAGAAAAAATTAGAATGGAAATAAAAAAGATATAACTCCCCTCGTGGAGAACAAGTACTATAAACTATAAAGTACTACCTTAAAACAAGCAGATATGGAATATAAGTCTACCACCTAAATGTTAGCATTTATTATTCTTGGTATGGTCCTCAAAACTTTCAGTTAGTACAGGAAACAGGACCAATTCTAATATTGGGATATCACGTTGGGGGTGGACAATCAATGTCGGATCAATTTTAGCCTAAGTCAAGATCCCATGACTAATATTCAGGGTGGAAGGCGTCTCTCCAGTACAGTTCTTATACCTATTAGAGAAGAACTTTTTTATATACATAAAATTTTCCTATTTTAAAGAAATTTATATAGATGCAGTTTCCCCATCTCTATCTTTTTATTGTTTGTTTAGTAGAAATTCTAGTAGATAAGTTTTTCTTGGATTCTGAGTTCATGTTAGAGCCAGATTATGGTGAAAATTTAGCTTGTTATTTTTACCCCCATATGCACTAACAGTATCACTTGGCTTTGTTCTTTTTGCGTAGGGACATTAAAATGTAAAAATCTTATTATAGAGAGAAGTTCTTATCCAATACAGAGAGGAACTCATAAATTTTATATTGCGGGGACCTTTCTCCCTGAACATTTGTCATAGAGACTTGACTTAGTCTTCAGTGGGTCGGACATCTGCCATTCACTCCCAAACCTTGGATCCTATATTTGGAATTGGCACAGTTTTCTACACCAGCACCAGGAATCTAACTTCTACAGAGAAAGATCCTAATGCTGCCCTTCCACTGACTTGCTCCAGATTGGGTACATATGACACCCTGACAATTTGGAAACAGCAACAACTTTCAGGGGAGGTTTCCCTGTATCATCACCTAATGATAAGATGAAACAAGAAGATGCTACATGACACCCTGACTTCGACACAGGTCTCTAATTGCAAAAACCTGACTGTGACAACCATGATTGAGAACTTTTCCTGGGACCATGGAAATAGATTTTAGGATTAGACAATTTAATATGCCCAAAGCCTGTACTTGATCTTACTGCAGGATGCTTCATGGGCTGGGTCTTTCTGTTTTTAGGCCAAAGGTTTTTCCTTTCTATTTTCCCCCACTTTTGCTGTGCCTGTGCAAACACAACAACAACAACAACAACAACAGCCTACGGTACCTTTCTGTTTTTCTTCTTTCTCCTTTTTATATTTCTTTTTATCTTTTAGATAGGGGCTCCTGACTTTTTTTTTACAGAACCGTGTGACATGATTATTTAGTTTTACCTCATATTTCTGCACTTTTCTCTAAAATTAATAAAAAAGAAAGAAAAATGTGGCCGGGGGCCAAATGGTCTCAGGTGCATTTGTGGAGAAAAACAGGACAGAATTAATTATCCAAGCCAACGTCAACAACAATAAAATCACGAGATCTAAACTTTAACAAGCTAAACTTACAGGCCATGGAGCAAAAGGTGGTATAGGTTGAACTCTGGAAACATTGGTGGAGGAGGTCAACATTTGTGGTGGTAAATGACCCTGTTCACTGAATATCTGAAATTCAACTATGAAGGACTCTGTAGACCATAATGATTTTAATAAAATAAGAAAAACTAAATGTTAAAAACCAACCTTGCATTTAGAATAGAAAGTTCAGATCTGCTCTTAATGTCAGGGCAAATAATACTTGACTTGAGATTCAACCCTAGGTTTTATAAAATTAAATAACCAACTACAGATTTCAACTTTGCATAACAGTACTAGAACTTGCATAAAATTTCATCATCATGAGCCCCCAAGGTTACCATAATTTTTGGCACACCAATATAATAATAAATATAAAGTACACCATGTTGGCAAATATCTGGATACTGCAAAACAAGGGGGAAATTTTTATTTAAAAATGGAATGAAGGGGCCGGGCGGTGGTGCTGTAGGTAAGGTGCCTGCCTTGCCTGCGCTAGCCTAGGACGGACCGTGGTTCGATCCCCCGGTTTCCCATATGGCCCCCCAAGCCAGGAGCGACTTCTGAGTGCATAGCCAGGAGTAACACCTGAGCGTCACCGGGTGTGGCCCAAAAATCCAAAAAAAAAAAAAAAAAACGAAAAATGGAATGAAAATCTTTTTTCATTATATTTTTTCATTCTCGTTAAACAGTTGAAATGTAACTATGTATGTGATATTGCAATTATAAATGCTACAAAAGTAATAATCATTATAAAAATATTTTATACAAAAGCAAATGATATCCAAGTTATAAGTAAATTTAAAATAAAAATTAACATGAGTATTAAGAGTGTTCAGATAAATTTAGGAAGATTACTATATTATTTAAGTTGTCAAATATTTACATATATTTATAATTGTTATGGAAATTATATATAATTATAAAAATTGAATAATGCGTATGAGATTTAATTTTTATTTTAGTATGTATAAATGTATCTGATATGCTGATTAATAAATTTACTCCTTTTAAATGTGTTTTGTGACAGATTTTATAGGACTGTTTTATACTTGCAATACTAATTCATCATTCCCATAATTGTAAACCTCTTCCAGGGCCCCAAAATATTTTCTGCTGCATTTTCATCCTCAATTTACTGTTCTTTTGTCAGTAACTTAGGAGTTTTTCATTTGGGACTGCTTGATCATAATTTGTTTCGGTATGCTTCATATATGAGCAAGTTTATCTGGTATATATTGTTTTCTTTCTGAGTCACTTCAGTTATCATGTTATATTCTAATTCTATTTAGGTTTTTTGTTTTGTTTTGTTTTTTTTGGTTTTTGGGTTACACCTGACAGTGCTCAGGGGTTACTCCTGGCTCCATGCTCAGAAATTGCTCCTGGCAGACACGGGGGACCATATGGGGCACCGGGATTTGAACCGATGACCTTTTTTGCATGAAAGGCAAATGCCTTACCTTCCATGCTATCTCCCGGGCCCCTCTATTTATGTTTTTGTAAAGTGAATTATTTTGTTTTCTTATAGGTGATTAGTATTCCATTATGTATTCAAGCTAAATGTTATCCATTCATCTGTTGTTGGACATGTGGATTGTTTTTAGACCTTGGCTATTATGAATAATTCTGTGATGTATATGAGGAAATATTTTTGTGGATGAATGTTTTTAGTGTTATTAATATCCAGGAAAAGATTACGAGATTATATGGAAGTTTATTGTTACTTTGTTGAGGAATTGCCACCCTATTCTCCATTAAGAATGTAATGATGAAGTTTCACCAACAATGAGTGATGATCCTGTTTTCAGTGTATTCTCATCAACACCAATTATTTTCATAATTTTTAAGTAGAACATACTCATTAGTGTGAGATTTGCATTGTTATGATTTGCATTTTTTCTAATCAGAGATGATAAACATTTTCATGTGCCCGTTAGCAATCTTTATATCTTTCTTAAGGACATATTTGTTTGAACTCCTCTTCCCATATTTTGATGGAATTGTTTCAATTTATATTACTGAAATGTATACAAGTACCATACAGTTTTGATTAGTAAAGTTTTTAATATAGTTTAATGTCAGGTTCTGCAATGCCTCCAATCTCATTTTTATGAATGCTTGGACTATATTTAGAGTGTTTTTAATGATATAATACAAATTTTAGAGGTATTTGATCTTTATCATTGGAGAACGTTATAGGAGTCTTGGTATGGATTGCATCAATTATGTAAACTGCTTTTGGTATGATCATTTTAATAATATAAATTCTTTACACTTCAAACAAGGAATCTGTTTCAATTTTCTTTTGTCTTCCTTATTTATTTAAGCAGTGATTTATGGTTTTCCTCTTTTGCTAATTCCCAGATACTTGAATTTAGGGCATGATTTTAAATTTGATTTTTAATGTGCTTTCTTTGTTGTGGTTCATGAATAGTAATGTAACATACTTATGTGCATTGGATTTGTTTCTCTCAGCTATACTGTATAGAATTATTTCTAGGGTCTTGGTGGGTTTCTTTTCTATGAAAAATATCATATCATTTCTAAATTGTGGCAGTTTTCTCTGTCAATTGGAATGTCTTTAATTTACTTTTCTTGCTCTATTATTTTGGCTAAGAATATGTTCCTGTGTTGAATAATGGTGGCGACATGTTGCATATTTGTCTTACTCTTGATTATAGAAGATAAAATGTTTTCTATTTAGTATATAGTTAGCTGTGTCTTTGTATATGATCTATACTGAGGTTAATTGTTCCAGTTTCATTTTATTAATAGTTCTTATCATAAATTATGCTGATTCATGTCAAATGTTTTTCTATTTATATTCATTTATGTAGAAATGATCATATGAATTTAATTTTCCTTTCATTAATGTTTTCTGCCAAATCAGTTGATCTTCATATGTTGAGACATTTCTTCACCCATCTGAAAAATTCCACAGGACGCTTTATTATGATCTGTAATGTATTGCAGTATTTAATTTATTAGGATATTATTAAAGATCACTGCATTGAAACTCATCAAGTTTATCAGTCTACAATGTATTTATGTGATGTCTCTAATTTTTAGGTCAAATGTTTTTCAATACTTATTGCTAAAGAAAACAGTAAACTAGCAACAATAACTTTAAAACTTTAAATAAAGTGTAGAAAACCAAGTAATCAAGCTAAGTAACAAAGATTAAAATCCTTCAAAACTGAATTTCTCATCCTCCTCATCTGTATGTCTCTAATTTTTTAATGAAGAAAACATTGGTTTTCCTTTTTGAATAGGGCTTTAAATTGGGGAAATCTTACATATGTAAACAAGTTCTAATCTAATAGATCTAGGGACTCATAATTTTTATACTGCAATGGGTTCTTTTACTCTGAATATTTATCATAGTGACTTGACTTAAAGTTCAGATGATAGCCATTCACCCCTCAACCTTGAATCCCATCTATGGAACACCAAGGAGAGCCCTAATGCTGGCCTGACACCAACTTGCTCCAGAGTTGATTCATATGACACCCTGATGACTTGGCAATAGCAGCAACCTTCTTTCAGGGCAGGGTTCTTTGCATTGCCACCTAATCGTGAGATGAAACCAGAAGATGCTCTGTGTTACCCTGACTTCAAAAATAAGATATGTACATAAACAAGTATCTCTAACTAGAGAAACCTGACCAGTATGATTCAATAACTCCACTCATGGGCATCTATCTCAAAAAAAATAAAACACTAATTCCAAAATATACATGCAGAACTATGCTCAATATAGTGCTCCTTAGAATAGCTAAGGTCTGGTAACAATCCAAGTGCTCAATGACAGATAAATTGATAAAAAAAAGAATAGTGGTATATGTACCCAATGCAATACGACTCAGCTATGAGAAAACATGAAATGTAGTCTTCAACTACAATTCAGATGCAGCCAGAGGCAGAGGGATTTGATGTTAACCAATGATGTTAACAGACATATGAGGATATCAGTCATATATGGTATATAATTAAACTATAAAAATTATGGGCAGTATCCAATAATCATGAACCCATAAATTTTGCTTACAGATCTGAGGTTACCAAGAAGTAGGAAAGGGAGATTGAGATAGGAAAAAAGAGCATAGTAGACATGTCATCAAAAATTGTGAAGAAGACTGAAGAGATAGCGTGGAGGTAAGGCTTTTTGCCTTACATGCAGAAGGATGGTGGTTTGAATCCCGGCATCCCATATTGTCTCCCCCAAGCCTGCCAGGAGTGATTTCTGAACCAGGAGTAACATTGAGCACTGCTGGCTGTGATCCAAAAAACAACAAAAAAAAATTTGGAGGATCTTTGGCACCTTGGTGATAGTGGAAGTGCAGTAATTTTGCACAGCAACAATATTAATAGTTAACACTGTTTCGAAAAATGAAAAATATGAAAATTATGAAAAATATTGTTTAGTATTGCCAAAGTGATCCAGACAAGGCTGGAGCAATAGCATAGCGAGTAAAGTACTTGCCTAGCTTTTTTTCAACCCAAGTTCTATCTCCTGCATTCCATATGATCCTCACACCCTGTCAGGGCTAATTCTGAAGGATACAACCAGGAGTAGTCCCTGGGCATCACCAAATTTGGCCTGAAAAAAATAAAGTGAATCGTACAGTACCAAGAAATTATTATACTAGTTCTACGATTTTATTTTATTTTAGTGTTAAATAAATAACCTAAAATTATAAACATTAATTTCTAGAAACATAAATTTTACATTTATTTCTGTTTTATAAAAGCTCATTCTATTTTTGATGATATTTAGATTTGGTTTAGAGTTACATTTATATTGACTATTGCTTATTTTTAAGTTGAAATAGAATTTGTATACCATCATATTAACCTTTTTAAGGTGAATATAAGTCAATGTCTTATAGTTTATTTACAAAATTGCATAGTCATTCCCAACATCTTCAAGAACATTTTCATTACCCTCAAAAACAAATAACTCTACCATTACCATTCTCCATTTCCACCTACTCGTGGCCACTGCCTACCACGAATCTATGTTGTCTGTGGAATTGCCTCTTCTGAATATTTTATTTTAATGGAGTCAAACAACTTCTATCCACCTGTATCTTTATTTTTCACTAAACATTGTTACATATATGTCAACACTGTATTACTTCCTTGAAGAATAATACTCCATTGCACAGATATACATATTGTATCCACTCATCACTTGCTGTAGCAACTTGACTTGTTTAAATGTGGGTGTGTTATATGAATAATGTTGATATGAATATAAAATTATATGATTTGGGGCTTGGGAGATAGCATGGAGGTAAGACGTTTGCCTTTCATGCAAAAGGTCATCGATTCGAATCCCGGTGCCCCATATGGTCCCCCGTGCCTGCCAGGAGCAATTTCTGAGCATGGAGCCAGGAGTAACCCCTGAGCACTGCCAGGTGTGACCCAAAAACCAAAAAAAAAGTATATGATTTATAGTGAATATATTTTCTAGAGCATAAGACTTTTTACCTAAGTTTAGGATTGCTGAAGCATAGAAAACTGTTTATTTTTTTAAAGAACTGAGAAATCATTTTCCAAAGTGGCTGAACATATACTGACTTTCTATACGAAATTGTTAAGAATTCCAGTTTCTAGTCTTTTATAATGTCACCTTTGGACAATATGGGTATGGTCTATAATTTACAGGATTTTATCAACTGATCATATGCTACTGGCTACCATTTTTCTGTACTGTATCTATATCCTAAATTGCTACTATCTTCCTCCATCAACATCTTTAACTGAGATGACATATTTTGGATGTATTCATTACTCAGGTTATAATTACTTGATATAAATTTATCAACAATGTCATTTATTCTTAAGTAGCTCATTAAAGTTCACAAGACACATCATTTCATTTATTTTCTTATAGCACAACAATAAGTACCATTAGTCTCTTTTAATAGATAAGAAAACAAAGCTCAGAGAAGTTAAATGACTTGTCTAGTGTCAAAGAGAGTTAATTAGTGGTAAAACCATGATCCAAACTTAAAATTCAAATAATATTTCTTTCCAATGACCTTCCTACCATAAAATCATTTGTATGGCTTGAAGATCAGAATAATTTCCCTAATTAGTTTTGGAAACATCAAGTTCTCTACAATATTTAATATGATTTTGTATAGATTTTCTATGCTGCAACATTGCATAACTCCCCTTCTTATCATTAAACTCATTTAGTTATTTGTTCTGAATGAGTAAATTTAGTCTCTGTGGCAACACATAATGGTGAAAAAGACTAAAATGTTCATTTTCATAATGCCAAAAAATAATTGCTATAGATCCCCAAATTATTTCATCTTTAATTGATTTTTGTTTGATGTTTACAATACCCTGTGTTCTATGGGAATTTGGTTGAACTTTTTCAAAGTTTAATTCAGCTTTATTTTCCATTTTGATTATTTCTCAAATTATACAACATGCAATCGCCAGAATATCCATGCACTTTTGTTTCAGAACCTAAACAATAACCAAAATTTTCCACAGGTGAACAGAACTTTTGTGACTATATTACAACATCATAAAAATAGAAATGGCCATTTTACTCTTCACACCACCACCAACTTTGATTATAACTTTGTTAGGATTTTTGGGGTTTTTTTAGCGAAATTTAGTGGTTTTGGTTGAAATGTTATATTAAATTTTTCATTGATATTTTCAACTCTGCCTTACTCTGAATCAAATTGTATTTCCCCATATCAAACTTTCTCTCAGTTCAAACAAGTGTCACTATTCTCCTATATATATCATGCTTATTACCAAGTCAGTAGTTTGATTCATAGTCTTCCCAATAAATAAGATGTCTACTTTCCCTTAAAGTCAATACTACCTAGTCTATAGAACTCTCAGACATACGTACATGGCATCACTATTTAATAACCTTTAGTTTCTTCATGTTCTTATTTCATCTTGATCTTATCAAATAAAGGAAACTTAAATCGTGTTGCAACTGATGAGTTAGGAAATGTTGTATTCCTGAGAATTCTTAGTTTCAGCATTTTGACCACCTAGAAAATACTTGATAACTTTAAATCGAATCACTGAGGTAATCTATGCTTTGACCATTGAATTGAAAATATTTTAACTGAGTTGAAAAAGTTATTTTTATGCAACAAATTACATATTGTATGTAAAAATCCATTTTACATATAGCATTTAAGATACATGTGTAAAATTTGCAGCAACATGGATAGGACTGGAAGGTATCATGCTGAGTGAAGTCAAAGAGAAAGAAAGAGATAGATACATAATGATCTATGCATAAATCATATGTGTTACCTAAAGAAACACAGCAAGGCCAAATTCATCACAATTGTAAAAATAATATACAACTGAGTTGGGTGAATTAAAAGTGCCCTTGGGATCCTTGGGGTAGGGACAGAGGTGTACTTGTTATGGGTATGGTGTTGGAATTATGTTCACGGGAAAGAACTGATTAAATGTAATAGATGAATGTAAATTTAAAGATAGTAATATGTAAATAAAATAAATGAAAACTTACATTTTAGTTATGATCTATTAAAACCATCCAATAAAAAATATTGGTCTGGTAGAAATTCAGTTTCAAGTCCAATATATGTCCCACCAATTCTTGAAGTATAAGCCATGTTTCTTGTGAACCCACCAAAATAAAGCATTGAAGCTAGAAAGATGTCTGAAAGAATTCTGCATAAGGGTGTCCAAGGTCCAATATCTGGCACTGAAGGATCCCCAGTTCACCACCAGCAGAAACCCCCAAGCACTATGAAATGTGGAGGCTTTTAACCAAAATAAGTGAAAATGTTCAGTAGGTTCTATTTACTGTTTATTTAAGAAAGAAAACAGCCTAAAATTTTTCCAAGAGTATGAAGAAAAACTGTTGTTTTCCTTCATAAAGTTAATCAAGACAAACTAAAAGAAAGTAGAAGCTCTTCCAAATCAAAGACAAAGTCAATTGTCTTGTCTAACATGACATATAGTAGCATTTCAGTAGTCCTCCAAGTGCCATTTGGCATCCAAATCCCGTGATATACAGTAGCATTTAAGCAGTCTTCAAAAATATTATTTAGACCTTTTCAATAGCTAAATCTCAATACTTTCTTTTAAAATTCCCCAAGGACTGAAAATGCTTGCTGTGAATCTTAAATTTACCAACATCATTGATGTCTCTATCTTCACTTCTTTTATAGTAATGTTTTTCTTTAGTTCTTTCTATTTCTTTAGTAGCCAGTTTCTTTTCCAGCATCCTACTGAGCATGGCGTACTCTCGTTAATGTTTCTTTCTTTTATTTGTTTTTAAATTAACCATATGTGCCCTCATTAAAAAGTAAACCTCTAATGATTCTGACATCGCCCTTTTACAGAAAAGTTATGTTATAAAGAGTGATATAAATATCACTTAAAGGCCACGGGACTTTCCTAAGAATAAAAATTCTTTATGATGATATGTATTGAATGTAATATCAGAAAGTGGAATAGCATATACCTTCTCCAAATTTCACCAGGCAAAATACCCAGTTTGGAATGTCTTTAAATTAATCAGCTTTCCCGACAGCATAATGATGCTAGAAATTAGGAAAGCAATAGAGGATTCTTAGTCAGTTTTAATAGGCTCAGGCACTTTGCTAACACACTGCAGTGGATCAATTGAAGTTAATTATTATACAAGATTAAACCCCAAGTAACTACAGTACATCAAACCAATGCATAAAGTTCTGGCTTAGAATGAAGAAAAAAAACATGGATTCTGTAGGCAAGACTTTTATATACAACTCTTAACTCATTGTATTTAGCATGTAAGTATAATGGACTCATACAATATGAAATGTAGCATGATAAATTTTAAATGTAAGATATTAACTTCACCAATTATTTTTGTGTGATATTTAACCTGGGTACCTAAAAGAATTGCTATAATTTTTTAATGTTTCTATTTATTTTTTGGGTAGTTGGTTTAATTTCTGCTGCTTTCCCACATTTATATTTTTACCCACCAGAGACTCAGTTTTTTATGACCATTGACCATCCAAAGAAAAATAAGTATTTGAAAAATCCCCAGAAGCAAATAAAAGGGATTTCACTTTTATTTACTGTCTGAACCACTTCAAGTATGTATGGATAAGTTTAAATAGATACTTAATAAATAACTCTTAGTAAGTTGAAAGTGAGCTCTTTAGGTTGTTTAGGGGAGAAACTAAATTGGGAGAAACTGAAAAACATAGCAAAAAGGTTAAACCAATGTAAAGGAACTTGAGTCACAATTTGTGGCAATTCAGTGTTAATGATGCAACATTTTTGCAATATACTTCATATATCAGCCATTTCTACTTGAGAGTTCTTTTTCTTCTTACACTCCCTTTTCATTATTGAATATCTAAACAATTTTGTGGTCATTTGCCTTGGCAGACAGCACAAATAGCATAAAGCAGTGGGGAGCAAAAGGAAACTCATCTTGGCATCTGGGTTTCAAAAGCTTAACAAAAGACTCACAACTTAAGCAAATAATATTTGTAATGAAGCAAAGTTTACTCCATTCATTCTCCATTATATCATGAAAATGTTTCCCAGGAACATAAAATTAACACACAAAGATAAAACACAAAGAGTAAAGCAAGGAAACTATAGATTACAAATATTCCAAAAGAAGTTATAGAAATAAAAAGTCATAGAGGTTTTTAACTTTCAAAACAGAATTTTGAACCTATTTGAAAATGGGTCTTTTGGAAATAAAATATACAAAGAACAGTTGGTTCTTATATGTGACTAGGCAAAAATGAGCAGAAGATAGCCTATAGAGCTTTATTATATTTCATTATGATGAAAGAATATTTGATGATTTATGTGAGCATAAAACTAAAATAGAAGTAGCAGGGAAAATGATTCACCATTAAGAAACCATGAAGAGAATAACAGGAACATCTATGGGGAAATTACATACATAGACTCATATGAGACCATGCTCAAAACATAAAACGCATACATGGGCAAATGATTTGGCAAATATAAAAGATTACCTCCAAACATCTTGAATTATGTGTCCTCCCTAAAGCCTTCAATAACTCAGACATAAAAACAAAGATAGTTAAATTATCCAACTGGACATAGATAATTATCCAAGATTTGTTGCAATGAATATTTAAGATTTTAAACTTTTAAAAATAATTTAATTTATTATAAATATGTATTTATGCCTGACATTCATTCTCATGAATGCAGCAAAATACATGATAATTAAGTGTTAAAAATGCTTGGGATGGGGAAGATAGTTCACTCGGTAGGACACTTGACTTTTATAGAGTCAACACAGGTTTTATCTATGGCATTGCATATGACAGCCTCCATGCTTTATGATCCCTAAGTACATAACTAGGAGTAAGCCTTGAATTCCTTCTGATATGTACTAAAAATGAGCACAGCTAGAAAACATCTTATTTTACAAAAATTTATTTATTGATCATTATGGCTTTGGTAAGGAGTGGCAGGGCAATTAAAGACAAGGGAATCTAGTGAAATTTATAAAATTCCAAAGAGTTTTGGTCATACCTATTAATGAGTGTTCATTTTAAGACAGAAAAATTTTCAGTTACTCTCCCATCATTCCAAATTCATGCCACGGCTCCCTCAATGGCAGGTAAATTTTTTCTCTTTCCTGTATATCCCCTGCCTTTTTTCCCCATTAGGCACCATGATTTGCACTATGGTTACTAAGGGGTATGTATCATGGATAGCACTGTACTTCCCATTCCCAATTCTTGTCCAAAGTGCTCATTTCTAACTATTATTGTCATCATGGTTCCTTTTGTTTTAAGTGTACTTCCCATCAATCACTTCTATTGTCTTTGGATATTATACTCATATTATGTTTTTAATATCTTGCAGTTGAGATTATTCTATTTCTGTCCCTCTCCCTCTGACTCATTTCAACCAACCTGATACTCTCCATACCTTTACATGTATAAGCTCATTTGATGCTCGATTTTGCATGACAGTTGCATAGTATTCCATTGTGTAGATATGCCACAGTTTCATTATCTACTCTTCTGTTCTTGAGCACTTGGATATTTCCAGATTCTGGACATTGCAAATAGTGCTGTAATGAGTAAGGGGGTGTATGTGCTTTTTGTGCATTGGCTTTTTGAGTATATATTCCCAGGTGAGTATTATTCCATTGAATGGAAGCTCAGGTTCTAGTTTTTTTTTTTTTTTTTTGGTTTTTGGGTCACACCCGGCAGCGCTCAGGGGTTACTCCTGGCTCCATGCTCAGAAATTGCTCCTGGCAGGCACGGGGGACCATATGAGGCACCGGGATTCGAACCAATGACCTTTTGCATGAAAGATAAACGCCTTACCTCCATGCTATCTCCCGGGCCCCAGGTTCTAGTTTTTTGAGTAATGTCTTATTTCCAAAAAGGCTAGATCAGAGGCCAGAGCGGTGGCAAGAGTGGTAAGGAGTTTGTCTTGCATGTTTCTGACCTTGGACAGACTGTGGTTCGATCCCCCCAGGTCTCATATGGTCTACCAAGCCAGGAGCGATCTCTGAGCACATAGCCAGGAGTAACCCCTGAGCGTCACCAGGTGTGGCCTAAAACAAACAAACACACAAACAGACAGAAATGCTAGATCATTCAACATTCCCTTAACAATGTAATTCCTTTACTCTCCCATCCATGTCAGCACCAATTTTTCTTGTTCTTCTTGATGTGTGCCAGTCTGTGGTGTGAGGTGATACTGAATTGTTTTGGTTCGCATCTCCCAAACTAATGTTGTGGAGCATTTTTCATAAATTGTTTGGCAATCTGTATTTCTTCTTTGAGGAAAGTTATTTTTGATGGGGTTGGATGATTTTTCCTATTATTTATCAACCAATGCTTTGACCCCTTATCAGATTATATTGGGGGGAATAATTTCTCCCATATGTGGGTAGTCTTTATATCCTGGTCATAATTTCCTTTAAAGACCAGAAGGTTGGGCCTGGAGTGATAGCAGTGAGATAGGATGTTTGCCGACTGACTCAGATTTGATACCCAGCATTCCAAATGGTCCCCAGAAACTGCCAATAGCAGTTTCTTAGCACAGAGCCAGAAGTAACCCTGAGCGCTGCCGGGTGAAGCCCCAAAACAACAATAAAGAGCAGAAGCTTAATAATTTTTGTTGATTTTTTAAAAAAATTTACAAGTCTTTCACAGTTATATTTAAGGTACATAGTGACAGTAAATAGGGCCATTCATATCACTAGTGTTGCCCTCCCTTCACCACTGTTCTTATCATGTATCATATACCACCCCCTAGTCCCCTGAACTGCTAGGGTAGTAGGTCCCTTCTGTGTATAGCTTGATCTAGATTGGGTTATCTTTATTCTGTTGTCATTGACTTTGGGTCTGGTGTTTAGGTATGATCATATTTATTTCCACTCAATGTTCATGTGAATGTTTGCTCCTGGTACCATTCACTTATATTTTCCCCTCAATTTTTGAGGCAGAACAAGATGATTCAAATATTGCTCTGGCAGCAACTTGAGGCAGGGTAGTTTCATATGACACCCTAACGATGAGGAAACAAGCAAAAAACTTGATCTAAGGACAGGTTGCCTTACCTCACCACCTATTAGTGAGATGAAGTCATAAGACTTTCCATCCTAGGATCTGTGCAAAAACCAAGATCTCTAATTACAGAAGCCTGAATTTGACAACCAGGACTGAGAAGAACTTTTCCTGGGACCATAAAGAAAGACCATGGGGTTTTACAACTAACATGTCCAGAGTCTGTAGTCAATCTTATGACAGTAAGCTTTATGGGTAGAGACACACTATCTCTTAGGCCAAGATAATTTCCTTTCTAATTTCTCCAATATTTACTGCACCTATGCAAAATAAAAAAAACTTGCCATATATGTCCCCTTTTTTCTTCTTTTGCTTTATTCATAGCTTCCTGCCTTATTCACAGAACCTAAGATGAATCATTCTATGTTGCCTCATATTTTTTATGTCTTCCTAAAAATTGAGAAAAGAAAAATGTAGAAGTGACCAAGGGGGGCTAAGTGGTCTAGGGAGCATTTAGTGGAAATAAAAAAATGGTCAAGTCTAAATACCCAAGCCAAAGTCTACAACAATAAAATCAAGAGACCCAAACCATAACAAGATAAATACAAAATGGGCCTGCTACACTAGCAGTCCATGGGGCTAACGGTATAAGATTCATGCTGGAACTCTGGTGGATAGAGGTCAACACTGGTGGTTGGAATGGCCCTGATTCACTATCACCATGTGCATAAAATATAACTGTGACTTTTAATTCACATTGCTTTAATAAAAATGAAAAAAAATAATTCTTTTCAAAGTTTCATTGTATGAAAAAGACAAGAAATTGGGGTAGAAAGTATATAGATATCATTTATGTGCATCTATGTATATGTTGCACTAAACTGTTATTCAATGAGAGTGGAATTTTATATCATAATTAAAAAATAAATCTTCATGACAAAGAAATAAGAATAACTTGAAGTGCTGAAGCAATAGCAGCACAGTGAGTGAGGCATTTTCCTTGCATGCAGCTGGCCTAGAACTGACCGAAATTCAATTCCTGGAATTCTATATGGTCTCTCAAACCTGTCAGGATTTATTTCTGAGCACAGAGCCATGAGTAACACTTGAGTTTTGCTGGGTGTGGCTAAAAACTAAAAAAAAAAATAACTAAGGCCAGAGAGATAGCATGGAGATAAGGCATTTGCCTTTCATGCTGAAGGATGGGGTTCGAATCCCAGCATCCTCTATGGTCCCCTGTGCCTGCCAGGGGCTATTTCTGAGCATAGAGCCAGGAGCAACCCCTGAGCACTGCTGGTGTGGCCCAAAACCCAAATAATATTAATAATAATTACTATTATTATAATTATTGTTGTTTGTTTGAGGGCCACACTTAGTAGTGCTTATAGCTTACCTCTGGCTCTGCACTCAAGAATAATTCCTAGCAGGGCTCAAGGGTCCATATATTAACTTAACTGTTCATGTACAAGGCAAATATCTCATTCTCTGTATTATCGCTCCAGCCTCTAGAGAGACTTTTAAAATCTTTCAATACTAAGATTAATAGAATTCATACCGATGTACTTTCACATAAAAAACAACTATAGATAGAAAACTGTGTGTACATCATTGTTTGTAATATTAAAAATTAGAAAATTTCCATAATAGCAAACTAACTGATACTATTTGTTTAATTATACATAAAATACATCTTAAAATAATATATCCAGTCCTCAAATTATTTTGTTATAATATTTTTTATTTATTTATTTGGTTTTTGGACCACACCCGGCCATGCTCAGGGGTTACTCCTGGCTGTCTGCTCAGAAATAGCTCCTGGCAGGCACAGGTGACCATATGACACAACGGGATTCGAACCAACCACCTTTGGTCCTGAATTGGCTGCTTGCAAGGCAAACGCCGTTGTGCTATCTTTCCAGGCTATTTTGTTATAATATTGATAAAACAGAAATAATTCCCTGTCAGGAGCACTGACTGTTGTCTTAACATGTTCTCCTTATGTTTTTATTGGGTAATACAGTTCATCCTATATCCCAAAGATCCTCCTGCATTATTCATTGGCATGTCTGGTATTTGCAAGTCAGTGAGTATGAGTATATATGTGAATATGTTATGAAACAGAAGGATATTTTGCCCAGAGTACTTTTCTGTCCTTACTACTGGACTACCATGATATGTTCTATTCTTTGTTACAGCTAGGAACAGCTTCTCTCCAGGAAAGTAGTTGAACAAGCAGCAAATTATGTAATATGAAGAGCCACATGAAATTGTGTGGAAGAACAGAGTTCTGGTTTATTGTCTAAAATCTGGGGTATATAGGAGGGATTTTGCCAGTCATAGTATTTTGTGGTATGAAAAAATGCTCACGTTTTGTTTCTTTAAAAAGTACAACATATATCTCTTGTTAATAGAAGCTTTATCAGTATACATTTTTGATCTGAAAAACAATTCACATGGCTATAGTTGGTTTGCAGTGGTATTAATAGATACATTTTGAATTAAGAGTCATGAGGATGAAAAAGAGGGTTAATTTTAACATCTCAAAGTAGTTCCTCTCTGGCCAGACCCTAAGTAACAATTCTGGTGTAGATTAAGTGATTTAGCATGAAGCCAGGTTTTCCTATTAAATTTCCTTTTCCTGAAGGAACAGTTTTTTGCTTTAGATA
>PVKC010023389.1:0-17308 GCA_004027635.1 Crocidura indochinensis
CCTTCACAATAGGAGGATTATACGAGGAAGTAAGAGATAAATTGACAGCACGTAACAGAAACATGTTCTTTTCAGAAGAAGCCACCTACATGAGGAGAGGAGCCATGGCAAGAATGACAAAGGATCCAGTAAAAAGATTTAGGGTGTGGAGTTGACTTTTTCTAACCTGTTTAACTCTTCACCTTTGTCCAAAATGGTTCATGAGCGGGATTTTCTAGGTACCCTAAGTAGAGATGCTTATGTTTGACAGAGAAAATGAGAAAATTGGGACAGACAAATAGCACAGCGGTAAGGTGTTTGCCTTGTACATGGCCAACCCTGGACAGACCTGGTGTTGATCCCTGGCATCCCATATGGTCCCGCAACCCTGCCAGGAGAGATTTCTGATTGTAGAGCCAGGAGTAACCTCTGAGTACCGTCAGGTATAACCCCCCCCCCCAAACAAACAAACAAAAGAAATAGAAAAATTAAGGAGTCAGAGATAATTCCAAACACCACTCCAAAGAATACAATTCCCACATGACATTGTCCACCTATAAGCAGTGCTCATCTTTACAGCTTGATAAAATATAGATGCAACTGGAAATCATACCCCTGCTTTCATGTTTGTAGTCAATAGCAGGGACTAATAGCATGAAAATACCAGGTCACAGGCAAAGAAAACATTGAGGGTAGGAAGGAAAAAACTATATACCAGATGCTTAGATGCTGAAATGATGTATTCATATTTTGCAGGCTCATATTTTAATAACGTCTCTAGAGCAACATTAGGCGTCTGTGAAGTAAACTGATAGAAAAACAGGTCTGACTGGAAGTTAAGATTTAAAAGCATGGTATAAGATTTTTTTTTCAGGGAACAGTAAGAGATCAGAAGTTAAGATTCTTGCTTTGCATGCACCAGACTTGGGCTGGATCTGTACCACTACATATGCTCCCTTGAACGCTATAGGAGAAATTCCTGAGCACAGAGCCAGGAGTAAGGCTCGAGCACTGCCAGAAGTTCCTTCTCTAAAATCCCCCTTCAAGTTATTTTTAGTAGAATGTCAATATAGAGAACATATGAGATGCTTTGATTTCTTGCACAGAAATAGAGCCTGGAAAAAAGAATAAAAAGAAAGCATAGAAGTAGATGAGAATCAGAGGGGCGTAGGCTTAAATTGTTGGCAAACTCCCAGGTAGGGAAAAGGATACAGAGTAAGAAGACCTAGCAGAGAACTAAACGGTCATGTGTTCACCCCCCTGGAAAATACTGTTCAGTGTCACTGAGTTACTTGAAGTGGCATAATGCAGACCACAAAGATTCTGTGGATTTGAGAATCTTTGGCAAAGTTAGATTTTCCTTATAAGGGCACAAACAGTCATTTGTTCCCAGACTGCAACCTCTGTTTCTCAAGCTATGTTTCATGCGTATTCATCAGTTCCATGAAAGATACTGCCTTGCGGTGAGGGAGCCACAAGTCTCACAGAATCTTAAGAAAACTGTTTTTTAAAGAAAGATATTTCAGTGCTAAAGGTTAAATGGCCTATTGGTTCAGATTCAAGGTTCAGGTGCAACCTACACTCTAAGAAATAGAACAGGCTGGCAGAAATGAATAGAATTGACTTCTCTATTTTTCAAATAGAAATACCTCTTCGTAAGTATTTAATTTATTCCTGGCAATTTAACAGTTTTAGGACCGATAAAATGAGAAATTAGGAGTGAACGCATTTGTCATTTGTTTAATAGGTACACACAAGTGACCTGGTTTGGGTCCATTGCACCCCATATATATCCTTTAAGGATTATCAAGGGTTCTTTTTCTTGGGGGATTGGCAAAGCCAGTGGGACTCAGAGGTTTTTCTGACTCTGTACTCAAAAATCGCTCCTGGTAGGCTCTGGGGAACATATGAGCTGCCAGGGATCAAATCTGGGTCCATCCCAGGTTGGTCACATGCAAGGCAAACACCCTATTGTTATGCTATCACTCCAGCCCCCAAGAGTTATTCTTGATTGTCACTGAATGTGGCCCTAATGCAAGACAAAATGTTCAAGATGGGGATTAAGACTAATAGCATTGTAAATTTACATTCTTATGAGAGGTGCACTGGCAAAATATAGGAAAATATCACACATATCTGATTTATGATATATATGATAAACATGGAATTAGGTTAGAAAATAACATGCTTTTGTGGTCTCAATAGTGTAGAGTGGAAAAAAAATCTTCCTAACTTCCTAAACAGCTATTATTTTAGATGAGACACAAAAGATAAAAACAGGCTTATAAATAGGCCGATAGGTGAAAATAAATGCTACCTCCCCATGAAAATCCAATTTCCTAAGAAAACTTTCTCAGGAATCCAGCTAACCCCCAAGAAAATGTATAGAATGTTTTATAGGATGAACAAAAATGTAATTGTGGAGCTGGAGCTATAGGACAGCATTTGTCTTGCATGTTGCAGAACAGGGACAGCATTCCATATGGTACCTAGAACCTTCCAGGATCGATTTCTGATCACAGAGTCAGGAGTAACCCCTGAGTGCCATCAGCTATGGCCGCCCCCAAATGTAAATGTTCACTATCATAATAAGTAAAAAAAGCTTTATAGATAAAAGTGTATTATAATTAAGTTGAGTCTTAAATGATGGATATTATTTGCAAAATGTGAAAAGAGGAGGGATGAGGAGAAAAGTCTATGGAACAGGAAAAAGATCAAGGTGAATATGCTACATTAGGAGAGTAAAGGAAAAATCTAAAGTGGAAAGTAAGGATGGAAAAAAAATAAGTGGAGTCCAAAGTTTAAACTTGGTTCCTCTTCAGATGTCCTAGTGACTACATTCCAGATTTCTTAACCTTGAAAATTTGATGGGTTTGGCTCCAATACCAGCTATATGGGAAGAATTTTGATTTAATTAAACCTCTCAATGTAATATATTCCTTTATTCAAAATATTTGGTGCAGGTATGTCAGATGGTGGAAAGTTTTTCTTCATTTTTAAAAGAAAAGTTTTCCTGTGCAAAACCCAAGATCTCTAATTACAGAAACCTCACTGCTACAACTGCAACTGAGAACTTTTCCTGGGACCATGAAGAAAGACTCTGGGGTCGGATAATAAGTATGCCTGTTGCCTGTAGTTGGTTTGAAGATAGTATGTTTAATGGATAGATACATTCTGTTTTTTTTTAGACCGAGGGTATTTCCTTTATAATTTTCCCAACATTTGCTGCACCTGTGCAATAATAATAATAATAACAATAATAAACAAAAATCAATAACTGTCACACATACTTTTTTAAAAATATATATACCTTCTAGATAGATGCTTCCACCTATGAAAACATAGAAACTTGGACATAAATACTTTGGTTTATCTCATATTTCTATGTCTTCCTAGAAATTGAGAAAGGGAAAAAAAAAGTGGATGTGGCCCAGGGGCCAAGTGGTCTCAGATGCATTGGGTGGGAAAAAAAGATCAGAACTAAAACCCAAGGCAAAGTCAATGACTGTTGGGTTATACCTTATTTTACCTAAAACAATCTATCCCTAGTTTCTTTATTATCTGTTTGTTTACAACTTGGTTTCACCCAAAACAAAAATTGTATTACTTGTAACCCTGGGTAGGTTTACTGCCCCACCCAGGGTTAATCTCTGTACTCAATAAAAGCAGTAGTTTTTATTTATTTTATTTTATTTATGAAGCTAGTGACATACTAGGTAGTAGACTGTCAGACTACACGTGTTTCACCCTCAGCCTGTTCTGGATTATTTCTTGTGCGATCCTAATTCAAGACTCATTCACCTGCGGCTGGAGATACAGCATGTGAGGTAATTTTACAAATGACAATAGAATCAAAAGACACAAATTATAAAAATCTAAACATAAAATCATAAAATAGGCCTGTTACCTTGGTAGACCATGAGTCGAAGAATGGAGGTATGGAATGCATGCTGGGAACTTTGGTAGAGGGAGGTCAACACTGGTAGTGGGAATGGCCCTAATTTACTGTCACTATATGCTTGAAATATAATTATGAGAGACTTGTGACTCACAATGGTCTCAATAATTTTTTTTTCTCAAAAAGAAGAGTTTTTCTATTGTTTTTATGCAAGAAAATTTTTTTTCTCTCTTTTAGGGTATTATAGGGTAAAGCTCTCTTTTTCTCACTGGATAGAAGCAAGAGATCTGAAAGTTTCTGACATTCATCTAGGGACCAAAGAAAAAACATGTTAAAATGTAGGAAAAGAAAAGAAAGTGATATTACAAAGATAGTAACCTCAGACCTTGAGCTTGACAAATAAAGATAGAGAAACATTGTGAACTAATGTTTTTTCTTAATCCAATAAAAATCAGCTTCGCTTATTGTGAGGACAGTACTATTTCTAAATTTTTCTATTACATGAGCTAATAATTCTACTTTATGGTTAAAGTCAATTTGACATGAGCTTGCTATTACTTGCCACTTGAAACAGCTTGGTACAAAATCCTTGAAAGGTACATTAACAATTTTCAATTATATATATATATATATATATATATATATATATATATATATATATATATATATATATATATTGGTTTTTGGGCCACACCCGGCGGTGCTCAGGGTTACTCCTGGCTGTCTGCTCAGAAATAGCTCCTGGCAGGCATGGGGACCATGTGGGACGCCGGGATTCGAACCAACCACCTTTGGTTCTGGATCAGTCGCTTGCAAGGCAAACACCACTGTGCTATTGGTTCATTTCTCAATAATATTTTTATTTATTTAAACACCATGATTACAAACTCTTTTGCAGTTGGGTTTTAGTCATAAAAAAGAACATCCTCTTTCACCAGTGCAATCTTCCCACCACCAATGCCCCCCCAATATGCTCTCCCCAAACCCCTTCCTGTATTCAAGACAGGCATTCTACTTTTCTCATTCATTAACCTTGTCATGATAGTTGTCAGTGTAGTTATTTCTCTAACTGCACTCTACTTTCTGTTGTAAGCTTCGTATCATGGGCAGGTTCTTCCAGTCCTATGTTAAGCAGAAAAGCTTCTGCATTTCCAAGGACATAATGACTAGGATATAAAGGCCACCCATAGAATAGGAGAGACTATTCAGCCAATACCCATTAGAAAAGGGACTAATATCTAAGATAAATAATGTACTGAAAGAACTTAACACATCTAACTCCATGAAAAAATGGGGAGAAGAAATGCAAGGCACTTCCTCAAAGAAGTACAAATGGCCAAAAAGCACATGAAAAAAATGCTCCACATTAACATTTTGGTTGGCAACAGGAGTCCATTAGTATGTGTGATCTCAAGTGACTCATCATGTAGGAACTAGTTATCGTGACTTGTCGGCAGTGTGTGCTGATTCATATTGATTCTGAACAGAGACCTTTAGAGTCAGCCAGTTTGTATGTTGGTATTGGTCTTATTTTTCTTTTGATCCTCCTTCTTAGTAATGTGTTTTGTGCCAATCTTTCAAAAGAAGAAGGGAATAAATAATTTTATTAAAGTTCTAACTATCTTTTCTGGACTTGGAGCCTGCATCATTTTCTCTCTTCACAGACAACACAGATATTATTTTTATCTGTGAGTATTTAATTATATAAATAGTTAAATTTCATTTATAATCTGATGAATCATGTAAGTCCACATTTAAAACAATTTTATTAATTTTAATTCTAAATTGAATCAGTGTGTCCAGTGCCTCACATATCAAATACTGTGATTTCACCAATAAGGGAACTGAAAATTTGTTTTACAGGGCAATTCTTTCAGGGTTTATATCATGGCATGCTTTCCAAGAGTATATTTTGATGGTCCTCTTGAGTTTTGTTAGAAAGTCATCATAAATAACATTCAAGAAAATATATTTTACTTTCATATATATATTCATATATGAAATTTAAGAACTTAGAAAAAGGGGAATGAATGCTGAACTTGTCAATTCATAACAGTAACTTTCCATACAATTTAGGGATTGAAATTTAAGGCTGCAATAACCCTAATGGAAATGGCATGTTCAGAGGTTTTGCCAGGTTCCTGGAGTACTTTATAGAAAATGATATTTTATTTTAGAGTTTCCAATTGTGCATATGTACCACAGTTTCTTTAGTTGCTTATCTGTTGTCAGGCATCTAAGTTGGTTCCAGATTCTGTAATGTAAATAGCACTGCAATAAATATAGGTATGTATTGTGTTTCTGTGTTCTGATACACAATGGAATACTATGCAGCCATCAGGAAAATAAAATCATGAAATTTATCTATACATAGATGAACATGGAAACTATTATGATGAGTGAAATAAATCCCAGGAAGAGAGATAGACACAGAACAGTTTCACTCATCTGTAGGATTTAAGAAAAATAAAAGACATTATAGTAATAATATGCAGAGACAATAGAGATGTGGGCAGGAAGGACTGGCCCATGGTATAAAACTCACCACAAAGAGTGGTGAGTGTAATTAGAGAAATAAGTACACTGATAACTGTCATGACAATGGTAGTGAGTGAGAGAAATAGAATGTCTGTCTCAAATACAGGCAGGGGGTGGGAGAGGAGGGAAATGGGGAACATTGGTGGTGGGAATGTTGCACTGGTGAAGTGGGGTGTTCTTTTCTATAACTGAAATTCAACTACAAGTCATCATGGTGCTTAAATAAATATTTTAGTAAATAAATTAAAGGAAGTAAAATAATAGATTTTTCAAAATACTTTGTTACAGACTCAAGTGTTTTGGGGATTCCATCTGCTGCTAAACCTATATTTTTACCCATAGGATAGACTTATCCTTTACATTTTATCTTATATGACTGAAAAAGAGAAAAAATATTTTAGATTTTGACCATCTAGGCGTGCTCAAATCTTACTTCTAATTCTGTGCTCAAGGATCATTCCAGTCAGTGAATATGTAGTATTAGAAATAAACTCAAATTGGGTGCCTGATAGGCAAGCACCACATTCACTGTGCTATCTCTCCAGCCCCCCAAATATTATTGAATAAAGAAAAAATTATAATTTAGTATATTCCTAAAACAAGTCATCAGGTGATGAATTGTCTGCATTAGTAGTAATTAAACCTATTTAATTTTTATGTAATATTAGACACTCGATTTTGATTATATTTACATACTATGTCACTCAAATAATATAGGTGTTAGTGTTATTATCATTATACCGATGAAAAATCGAGACACTGAAAGGTACATATAGTTTTCCAATGACACATGATAAATATGACAAATAAAGATACTTAAATGGAGAGCGTCTATGTTTTCCATGTCTGTTCTGTTGCTTTTACTCTTCCTTATATAACTGTGAACTGAATATTATGAATATTATTATTTTTTCAGGTGAAAATTAAGGTTTATGGAACATATATAACATATTCGATGTTCCCCAGAAAGTTAAACAAACGATTATATATCAAACTAACCTTCAATATTTTTTAATTTTTCACCTCTGTTCTATTTTCCTTGTATACCTGCTCTCTCCATTTCAAAGTTTTATATTTTCACAGTTTTCCTTTGGAGTTGGTGTTGAATCGACATATAATAGAAACTAAATATTAGATAAATTATAAAGCACTAACTATAACATAAGCCTGTTTTCTATTTTGAAAGGGGCTACACACAGTGATTCCTAGAACTTACTCCTGACTCAGCACTCAGGCTACATCTTGATGGTGCAAGGGCGACCATATGGGATGATAGGGATTGAACCTGGGTATATGCTCTGAGCAAGGCAAGCACTCTATCTGTGGTACTCTTCCTCCCATCTACCCACATCACTTTTCTTTGTTTGAGTGCTACAACTGGTTGTGTTCATCGATTACTCCTGGTTCTGCACTCAGGAATTACTCTTGGCAGGCTCAGGAGTATGTAGGGAGTGCAAGATTCATATCTGGGTCATTCATATTCAAGACAAATGTACCACTACCCACTGTACTATTGTCTCTGATCTGCACTCATTTTACTTTTAAGGAGAGTATATTCTAAGAAATTTACATCAGTATATAAATATATTAAGTTTATTAAATTGCATGATTACTTTAAAATATAATTTAATTACAAGTTGACTATAGTTTTATTACACTTCTAGCTTTATTATGATTCATTTATATTATATTTTTATTTGTTTTGTAAAGGTTTCCCAAGGGTGCTCAGGAGTCTATCAAGGAAGAAGGAGACCAGAGATTTTTGGCCAAATATGCCAGTAAATGCTAATGATGTGGAGGGTATGATTGGGAGAAGATGTCCAAACTGGACCTGGTGGTATTTAGTAGAAATTAGGGTTTGAGAGGTTAAACCCAGATTGGTCATTTCTATTCATGTTCTCTAGCCACTATATTATCCCCTGGCCTCTATCATGCTTTATAATTTTTTCACAACATTCATGATCAATTTAATGTTAACACAGATAGCACATGATCATGTTCCCTTAATATAGGAACAGCTTATTGAGTCCAGATATGAATTCTAATAAAAATCTAGGATTTCTGAATACTCATTTTTTATTACTGGTAATATGTGCTTGTATGTAGAATTACTTTGCTGTGACTTATAAGAACATTTGGTATAATCTCATAATTCCCTTTTCTAAGACAAAAAGTACAGAATAATAATTGTGATTATTAGTGATTATCTCAATATTATCACCTCAACCAACTTTCATCATCTTATTCTTATAAAAGTTCCTCAATACCCGAAGCATTAAGTTAGAAGTCATCATGATTTGACCATTGGAACTCAATAATACTTGTTAGTGTTATGAAATAACCAAAATGCAAAACATTAATGAATGTTATTCAATGAGAATATATAGAAATAAGTTGCCTACAGAATTATCAATGTTGGAAGAAAGGTTATGATGAAAATCCTGTGACTCAGATTCTCTCATAAAACATGTGTTTTTTGGTTGCAAAAAATGCTTTAAGTTTCTGGTATCATAGAATGCTCACAATCACCCATTGAAAGAGGCATGCTTTTTAAAAATATCTCTAAGCTATATGCAAAATGGACCTGTTATTCTAGAAGTCCATGGGGCTAAGGGTGGAGGCACAAGATGCATGCTGGGAACTATGGTGGAGGGAGGTCAACACTGGTGGTGGGAATGGCCCTCATTTACTCTCACTATGTGCTTGGAATACAACTGTGAATGACTTGCAATTCACATTGGTCTCAATAAAAATTACTAAAGTAAAATAAATCTCCAAAATGAACATCAGAAACACGATAGAAACCCTAAAGAATTTCTAGTTGTCAAGTAGGTATGAATCCAATTTCTTAATCTAGAGTTTAAGAAGAGGAAATGGTTAAATTCCCATGGTCTTTCATTCTGTTTATTCTTGTCTTGTAATCTACCGGGCCACCATTAACAATTTAAGTTTTCCTTTATTTTCACCCCCACCCCTTACAGTTTCTTGGACACATTCATGGGAAATGTCTCCAATTAAAACTATGTGAGGCCAAGACTGGTTAATGTATCACTGACCACAGATTCTCTAGGATGTGGGCTAGCTTTGGTTTCTCAATTGTTTGCCATCCACCCGCATTGTTTGGTACCCCTCAGAATGTTCTATTTTCAGGGTTTAGGATGGTCTCTTTGTTTAGCCTTTACTTCCATATGTAGATATTATATGCCTACTTCATGCACTAAAACCTCCCTTTACAAAACACTCTTAATATGCAAAGCCCTTTCTTTTCTTCCTTATTTCCTTACTGATTTTGCCTTTTGAGTCATGCATACTGCAGTGCAGAAGGTTAACTCTTAGCTCTCTTGTTTGGGAGTTACTCTTTGTGGTGCTCAGGGGACCACAAAGGTACCAGGAACCTAACCATTCAGCTTTGTACAAGGATAACTCTTTAACCCCTGTACTATCTCTCCAGTCCAAGGGTTGTTTTGTTTTGCTTTATTTTGATTCATTTGGGGTCACACTTGGCAGAACTCCGGGTACAAGACTGATAGTTATAGATGTCCCAGCAGTTCTCCATGGACCATACAGCGCTGGGTACTGAACCCTGGTCGTCTACATGCGAGACATGCACTCTGTTCCTTTGAGCCATCTCTTAGAACCTTGATAATTTCAAGAATTTATTTTCTCTTTTTCCTAATTGTAAACTTATCTGAAAGCCCCCTTCCTTTCCCTGTCTTACATTTACATCTGGATCCAGAAAAGAACTAAGTCTACAGAAAAGATCTAAGTCAACATCAGCCATGGTTTTGGTTTGTCTATTTAACTTTTGGTGTGAAGTTCTTACCCAGTGGTGCTTAAAGATTATTCCTGACTCTGAGCTAGATAGATCATTTCTGGCAGTGCTCAGGGGACCATGTGCATGCCAGGGATAAAACCCTGGTTTTATCTGGCTGTGTGCACAGGAAGTGACTAAACTATCTCTGTATTGTATCTCCAGTCCCTCACTTTCACATTTTTTGTCTTGTGTCCCAAAATTTTGGTTATTTAAACCTGAAATACGTATTGTCCAACATATTGGGCTGGAAGTATAGTATAACAAATAAGGCATGTGCCTTACTTAGATTTCTGGCACTACAAATGATCCCAAAGTCCAGGCAAGAGTGATCCCTTGTCACTGAAACAATAATTTCTGAGCATAATTTGGTTTACCCCCTCCCAAAAGCCAAACACATAAAATAGAAAACATGTCAGATATTTACTGTTAGTTATTTAGAATATAAAATTAAAGTTCACTTTTCATTCTTCATTGTATATTAGAATTTATATTACAATATATGAGATAAACAGAGGTTTAGCTCTGTTTTCACTCTTTAAGTACCTCGCTAGAGATACATTTATGGAATCCAAGTCTGTTTGATTCTCAAACTAGTACTTTACCCAGCATTTTATAGTGAAATGATCTGGGGTATAAAACATGGTATTCCAATAATTCTAGTTGCTTCCTACTGTTCATGTTGTTAATATTCCCTTTATCTAAGATAAAGATTATAGAGAAATTTTTAGTATTCTGTTCTTGTTTCTAATGCCAATCAACTGAAGTCAATTTTCAGGGTCTCATGCCACCACAATTTTAAGCTGAGACTATTATCACCTTCCTAGAAAATTATATTTCTCTAAGTGTCATAATGTAAAGAAATTTGGAGGAAATATACATAAATGGAATGAGTGTCTTTTTCTGGGAAATCTTTCTTGTTTGTTTGTTTGATTGATTTTGACGTTCGGGGTTTATTCCTGTCTATGCACTCAGAAATCACCCCTGACTTGGGAGGATCATATAGGACGCTGGGGGATCGAGCTGTGGTCTATCCTAGGCTAGTGCTTGCAAGTGCCACCTCTTCGGCCCCCTTTTTTCTGGGAAATGTTAATAAGGAAACTGTTGTATTCTTGCTTCTCATATGTTTTTTTCTTTCTGAAGTTTCAAACTAGGCTTGTACTGTAGCAGCCAATTTGGGCTACGAGTCAAGTGATGGTGAAGTGAATAAGTAAATAATGTCATTCAGATAATACATGCTTTAAAGTCAGCTTTTTTGCTATTATTTATTGTGTATTTATTTCCTTTATATCTTTAATGTTCATCTTAACTAATGCCAACTATTATCAATGTATAGATCTTTAAAAGTGACAAAGATAACTAAGTCAGTATGATAAAGAACATGGCATTGATATGGTATTCTGATAATGGAGTTACTATGGGTTTTGTGTTTATAAGAGAAGATTGCTAATAAATAGTATATTCTTTTGTTGTCACAAGTTACTTCTGCATTCAGAAAATGTACATTCACCTATCTTTATGATGTACTAGAATTCCATAATCCAAACCCTATAATTTTTATTTGCTAGATGTTTGACTCTAGCTTAACTCATTTATCTTTCACAGGCATATAATTTAATTAATTGTATTGTAATCTATAAATAAATTGTGTTATGCACAGTGACTGGAATAGATAAACTACCATAGCAGTCAAATTGTCCATCAGGTAATTTTTCTTCCTATCTTTCAGGGACTTCATTTATGAAAAAAGTTATTCAAAGCAAGTTATTCTATTGAGAAAAATCTGTCTTCCCTATTCTTTATTTGTCCCCTCATTTCTTGGACACACAGAAAAATAAGTTTACAGTGATTTCATGAAGAGTGCATTTGCATCAAATCGAGTGCACATGAGACAGGAGAATTGAAACTCTGTCAGTGGAAAACTCTAAGTGAAAAAGGGTCCTTCCAAGGATTTGTTACTTTAGAGACCTTGTCAGTAAGAGCTTTTGTCTTAGGAGTTTGTAAATATTTATATTTTCTAACTACTATGAGAGGAACAACAGCCATTCCACATGAATGGATTACGTTAAATGTACCCAAAGTCTGTAATTCAAGCTGTCAAACGTGAGGAAATACCAGACTTAAGCCTGCCATTCCAATACACTCAGAATAAATAAAGACTTGAGGCAGAGCTCTTTAACACAATGGCTCACAGACATATGGAAGACGTTACTAGAAAGATGACTGAGGAGAAGAAGAAAAAGAAAAAAAAATAACACACTAATTGAGTGCAAGAAATACCTAATCTAGATTGGAGTTTGAGGGAGAAGATTGTTGGCCTAGCAGCAAGGAAATGGGATTAACATTAAACCAAGAATGAGGGGAGGCACGTGGAGGTTTTTCCTGTTCCTCATAGATATCCGTTTTATCGTTTCCGTTTATCGTTCTGGGGGTCTGGTGGTATCACACCAATATAAGAGTCAAGTTATGCTTCTGGGCAGACCGTAGCATAGAGTAGAGGCAGGGTATTACTTACGGAAATTTTATGTTGAGAGGTATAAAAACACAGGTATCTAAAACACAGGTGAAGGCTGTGTTTATTGAACAGAAAGCAATGTATTTCAGGGAGAAACTGACTAGTGTGTGATAGAAATTATATTCAAGCCTCTAAGCATGTACTGTAAACATAGTTGTCCATACCTGGGCACTGGAGCAGAAGAAGAAATATTTAGTAGACAGGCTTTAGATTCTATCTTTCCTCTGAGACTCACTACCTTTGTGCAGTGTGGTAGACTATTATTCAACATGAGCTCAAAATTATAGCTTTTTGGTAACTAAAAATTAAATTGACTAAGGTATAGGGAATAAATCATCTTGTTAATTCTCTGTTCCACCCTATAGTTTATCTTTTAATAGATCTCAATAGGTATTAAATAATTTTTTGTATAATGATTTATTCATATTTCCCCCACGATACCCCTAACTATAGCAAGAACATAGCACCACTCTCTTTCAATTCAGTGTGGTTATATGACATGCCCAGTGGAATATACACAAAAATGTGTCTGAGAAGATTTAAGAGCCAGTGAGAGGTTCACTGTGTTTCTTTTCCCAATGATCAACATGGTATAAATAGAAGCTAACCCATAAGGTTGAGTCATGGAGGAAATATGACAAGAAGTAATGCTATGGCTTATCATCTATTTTGTATATACATCTATGATTTTAAATGAAAAAAATGGGAGTATTTTTTATTTTTTCACACCAGAAAACATACCAGGTTGACTAATACTCATAAGAAAAGGAAAAAATAGACTTCAAAATATGCAACTGCGCAGGAGATTCAATCTGGTTGGTACCATGCACAAATCCTTTTAGCCTTTATAATTTTTCCAGCCTTGCAAAATTCATTTCTTTTAAATTTCTTAAGTCACATGGTACTGTATCTTTCCAGTCACTGGAGAAAAGAACAAATTGTTACTATTATTTTTTTTACCTTAGCTCTACCTAATTGAGCAATGAGAGAAAGCTCTCTTAGTAAGCAGTTGCTTTATTTACCAAGTTAGTCAGAAGGGGAGGGATGGACTCCGAGTCATTTCTCTCATAGTGGGATAAAAAGAATTAAAGAAGGAGAACAACAAATGACTAAAGCCAACAGAAAAATGATGACTCGTCCAGTATGAAGCTTAACAGGGTTGGTTTGTAGTGGGGGTCAGAGTTATGAAGAATATTAGGATGGTGGATACTGGGACAGTCACGGAAGGAAGTGTACATTTCTGGTGGAGACATTGGAGCTGGATTGTTTCAGGTAAAAAAAAAACCGACCATTAACAGTACTGTCAACCACAGTACCTAAAAAAACAAACAAAAAATAAATAAAACAGAGTAAATAATAACATACACCTAAATAGCATAATGCATTAGTCTCCTGAAAGCAAAATATAGCTGTTTTCTTAAACATCTCTTCAAAAGAGAGTTTGAAGATACTATGTTAGATCTCTCTTGGCAATCTCTTTTTTATCCACTTGTAGATAGAACAATTATTGCTTCTCTATTTTAACCAAATGGGAAGGAGTGTTGTAAAGATGAACATAAAGATGTTACATGAGGAGCTTTGTGTTGGCAGTGCCAATAGTAGTTCAAAGCAATGGAGGAAATCTAGCCAACAATGAGATCAACAATACTCAAGTAATCATAAAGATAGGAAAATTGCAGGAAAATCTGTTTAAATGTTGAATAGGGCATTTTGTTTTCAATTTTGTCTTGAGTTATTGCTGAAAATATGTGATCATTTTTTTCAACTCTTTGGGATCATTTTCAAACACAGTAAACCATGTGAAGTTCACAATTCAACCGGTCAACTGTGATCCTTTCAATAAAATTATTTCTCTTTATTGGAAGCCCTGAGTGTTTATGGTTTGTAGGAATTGTTCACAGCAAGCATAAGCAACAATTTTATCACATGTGTACACTCTGAGATATTTCCTGGACAAAATGTCAGGAAAATGACTTGGATTTCACATATTTGGGTTCAATTGCTTTCTCTACTACCACTTTCTAAATGTTGGGTTTGGGTTAAATTACTTAAGACTGCTAAGTCTCAGTTTTATCTCCTTTCAAATGGGTGTTCAGTAAGATTTACTTCAAAGGATGCTTGCAAAGACTCTAGGTCCAAATCAATATGATCAAAGTATACTAGATATTTTGTAAATGCTATTTCCTGTTTCTTACCCACATACCACTTAAATAATGTGAAAGGAGATTGTCTCTGAAAGACAGCATTGAATAATTTGTTTTTATTGGTCAACTCACCCTTTCATTTTGGTAGTTCAAAAACAATCTTTCATGGTAAATCAAAGGAATTTTGCCATCAAAGAAAGGGACCAAATATTTTTGGTTTATTGCCATTGAAACTTGTTTTAGACAGATTATTTTGCCTGGAGGAAGAAGGACTTGGATGGGTTGTATGTGTTTGGGGTGACTAGGACTGGGGAAGGAAGGAAGATTAAGGCAGTGATCACCATAGCAAATAACAGATAATCTTCTGGGGATAGTGGGTGGTAGGCAATAATGTGATTTGTGGTACATATTAAAGAACTCTGGCTAAAAGGTCAAGGCTGGCATCGGGCATTTTTAAGTTAAATTGAATGTGGTTAGAAGTTATACAATAGTTCTTATGAGGAAAGAAGCAAGTATGGAAACTAATATTCAACGAGTATGAGTCAACTCTGGACAATTGGTGAAGGATTAGAAAAGTTGAATACTTAGCATGCAGCTGAACTAGATTAAATATATGGTAGAAAATGTATAATGAGAATCTAGAACATGGAAGACTCTGGCACTGATTTTGGAAAGGAAAAAAATAATTCAAAGAACACAGTGTCTCTCCTCTAATCACACAGATACAAATCTAAATTATTTGATTTTAGGATAGGGTAAGTGACTCAGCCTTCACCAAGGGTTAGTCAGTTCAGTCACAGGCTAGACATCATAAATTTTCAAATTGGTGTTCTATTCATGATCTTTTAATGTGGTTGTATAAATTTGGAATTTTTTATAACTGAAAATAGTCATGCAAACTTGAATTTTAATAGAGGTATGTCCTCAAGTTTAACCATGAAATTAAAAAAAAGTCAAGAATTATATCATTAAAGTGTAAAAGAACTAATTTATGAGAGTTATAGACTTATTTTGTGAGATTTATAGACTATATTCAGACAATTCTGTATATATGAATTGTTTATTTTTCTCCTATCAGTATCCTCAAATATACTATGAACATTAATTTTGAAATTTTCTTTTTTTTAATTTTTAAATTTTCATGTTCACACACTTTATCAACATTTTATAGTGAAGCTAATATATAATATTACTATAATTCAAATATCATCCAAGAAAACAAAGTACTGTAAGTAATAAGATATAAACCACATCTTAAGAGTTAATTTTTTGTGGATAAAGCTACTCAAAATTTATTTTAAAGCAATAAAGAAGTGTAGGTATCTAAAACTCATGATAGAAAATTAGTTGATAAATGATTTTTGTCTTCAAAGATTAAAGGTTTATTTGACATGTTCATATTCAAATTCAAAATGCAATGAAGATTGTCAGGTCAATAATATATATTATTACATTTGCTTCAAATAGCACTATTTAGATGTATGTGTTTTGAGCCTGATAAGTTGAAATTGCATGCATATTAGTGAGGAAAATATTTAATACCTACTATGGACTATACTATACATGACAACACATGATCCATTATTTTACCTTCATTTCTTTTTTTTTTTATTTTGGACCACACCCGGTGATGCTCAGGGGTTACTCCTGGCTATTCGCTCAGAAGTCGCTCCTGGCAGGCACAGGGGACCATATGGGGAACCGGGGGATCGAACCGCTATCCTTCCTAGGTTAGCGCAGGCAACTTACCTCCAGTGCCACTGTTTTAATTTACCTTCATTTCTATTATACAAAGAAAAGAACATAGAGGGATTCAGTTTTAAATAAGTTACAATTAAACTCCCATTCAATAACATTTATTAAAATGTGTTAAATACTTGAAGCTAAGTATTATAACAGTGGGTAAAAGGCATGCTAGACTTGAGTATTCAGAGAATATTCCTAAGACATACAATCAACTAATCTTTGATAAATCCAAAATGGAGCAAGGAAAGCCTCTACAACAAGTGGTGTTGGTACAACTGGTTAGCCACTTGCAAAAAAGCGAACTCAGACCCCCATTTAACACCATGCACAAAGATTAAATCCAAATGGATTAAAGACCTTGATATCAGGCCTGAAACCATAATTTATATAGAAAAACACGTAGGTAAAACACTTTATGACATTGAGACTAAAGGCATGTTCAAGGAGAAAATAGCACTCTCCAAACAGGTGAAAGCAGAGGTAAACAGATGGGACTATATGAAGCTGAGAAGCTTCTGCACTTCAAAGGAAATAATACCCAGGATTCAAGAGCCACCCACTGAATGGGAGAAACTATTCACCCAATACCCATCAGATAAAGGGCTAACATCCAAAATATACAAGATACTGACAGAACTTTACAAGAAGGGGCCTGGGAGATAGCATGGAGGTAAGGC
>PVKC010023390.1:0-17308 GCA_004027635.1 Crocidura indochinensis
GATCTTTCAGATTGTTTTTTGGGTTTCCACTTCATTGATTTCTGCTCTCAGCTTTGTTATTTCCTTCTGCCTCCCTATTTTTGGGTCCTTTTGTTGAGCACTTTCTAGTTCTATGAGCTGCATCATTAAGCTACTCAGGTAAGCCCCTTCTTCCTTCCTGATGTGTGCTTGCAAAGCTATAAATTTTCCTCTCAGTACTGCTTTTGTAGTGTCCCATAAGTTTTGATAGTTTGTGTCTTCATTATCATTTGTTTCCAGGAACCTTTTGATTTCCTCTTTGATTTCATCTCAGACCCACTGGTTATTCAATATGAGGCTGTCTAACTTCCAGGTGTTAAAGTTTTTCTTCTTTGTTCCTTTGGAATTCACAAATAATTTCAAAGCCTTGTGGTCAGCAAAGGTAGCATGCAAAATTTCTATCCTCTTGATATTATGAAGATTTGTTTTATGTGCCAGCATGTAGTCTATCCTGGAGAATGTCCTATGTACATTGGAGAAGAATGTGTATCCAGGTTTCTGGGGATGAAGTGTGCTGTATATATCCACTAGGCCTCATTCTTCCATTTCTCTCCTCAGGTCCAGTATATTTTTGTTGGGTTTCTGTCTGGTTGACCTATCCATTGATGACAAAGCCATGTTGAGGTTCCCCATAATTATTGTGTTGCTGTTGATGTTATTTTTCAGCTTTGTCAACAATTGTATTAAATATTTTGCTGGACCCTCGTTCGGTGCATATATGTTTAGAAGCGTGATTTCTTCCTGCTCTACATACCCCTTGATTAATATATAATGTCCATCTTTGTCCCTTACAACCTTCCTGAGTATAAAGTTTGCATTATCTGATATTAGTATGGCCACTCCAGCTTTTTTATGGGTGTTGTTTGTTTGGATAATTTTCCTCTAGCCTTTTATTTTGAGTCTATGTTTGTTCTGACTATTCAGGTGCATTTCCTGTAGACAGCAGAAAGTTGGATTGAGTTTTTTGATACATTTAGCCACTCTGTGTCTCTTAACTTGTGCATTTAGTCCATTGACACTGAGAGAAAGAATTGTCCTGGGATTTGATGCCATCTTTTTATCGAAATTTCATGTGTCTTTTGGTTAGTCTTGTCTTAAATTAGGTCTTTCAGTTTTTCTCTTAAGACTGGTTTTGAATCTGCAAAGTTTCTGAGCTGATTTTTGTCTGTGAAATCATGTATTTTTCCATCAAACCAGAAAGTGAGTTTTGCTGGGTACAGTATTCTAGGTGAAGCATTCATTTTTTTTTTTTTTTTGGTTTTTGGGCCACACCCAGTGACGCTCAGGGGTTACTCCTGGCTATTTGCTCAGAAGTCGCCCCTGGCCTGGCCTGGGGGACCATATGGGGCACGGGGGATCGAACCGCGGTCCGTCCAAGGCTAGTGCGATAAGGCAGGCACCTTACCTTCAGCGCCACTGCCCGGCCCCTGAAGCATTCATTTTATTCAGTCTTTTCACAATATCCCACCACTGCTTTCTGGCCTTGAGTGTTTCTCGTGACAGGTCTGCTGTAAATCTCAAGGATATTCCCTTGAATGTAATTTCCTTTTTGATCTTGTTGTTTGCAGTATTATGTCTCTATCTGTGGGATTCGTCATTGTGACTAGGATGTGTCTTGGGGTAATTTTTTCTGGGTTTCTTTTGGTTGGTACTCTTCGGGCATGCAGGATTTGATCACATATATTCTTTAGTTCTGGAAGTTACTCTTTAATGCTGTTCTTGACCATTGATTCTTCCTGGAAATTTTCTTCCTGTGTCTCTGGGACTCTAATGATTCTTCAGTTGTTTCTGTTTATCTTATCATAGACTTCTATTTTCATCTTTTCCCTTTCTTTGACTATTTTTTCCACTGTCTGTTCATTTGTCTTAAAATTTTTTTCCAATCTCTCCAGCTGTATTGAGTTGTTATTTACCTCAACTTCCACAGCACAAATTCTTTTCTCAGCTTCTTCTACCCTGGTGTTGAGATTATCCATTTTGTCATTCAATTCATTTACTGAGTTTTTCAGGCCTGTTAGTTGACATGCTATTTCAGTTTGGAGTTTTGCTAATTTTGTCATCTTATTTTCATGGTTCTTATTAGTGCTCTGTTCAACTTGGTCCATGGTTTCTTTGAGTTCTTTGAGCATCTTCAATATTGCTTTTCTAAAGTCCTTATCTGAGAGTTAATTAGTTCATTGGTCATTATCTGGTCATAGAATTGTCACCCCGTACTTTATCTGACGCTTGCCTGGTTTTTTCCCCATTGTCACACTTGTATTGTGTGTTTTTCTACTTGTTGCTGTGGTATTAATTGGCTAATTGATGTAAGCAGCTACACTCCTCTGGTTCCGCCCTTTCTGGGTGTGTCGTTTGCCTAAAAGGGAGTGGAGTCTTCAGTGGATGAGGCCTCACACAGGATCAAATCTTAGGCCCCAACACGCAGGAGAGAAGACAGTCTAGAGAGAAAGAAGACAGTGAGCCAGCACAGTCCTTCGTGTGATTTTTTTTTCTTCTTGTTGTGATGCTGCTCTTTCCTTAGATAGAGCACATGGCCATGTAGAGAATTGGAGCGGCCGTGTTCTTCTGCACCCTCTTTTTGGCCTACTCCCAAGTGTTTCGGGCAGGCATAGATTCTCAGAAATTCCCAGTCTGATGTCACAAACAGGGCTTTTGCAAGGTACTGCTTCTTGCAAGTTTTAACTTTAAGAAGGAATTTCTGGGCGTTCCTGCCCTAGAATGGGCTCTGGGAGAGCGAGTTTTTTGGAGCCGATTTGGTCCACTCCCAAGTGTTTTGGGCAACAGGAAAGGAGAGAGGAATACAGGGACAGGACTCACAGTTTTTTTGTTTTTCGCAGTCAGGCCGCTCTGGGCAGACGTAGAGGACCTGGCTTTTGCAAGGTACTGCTTCTTGCAGGTTTTCATTTTAAGAAGGATAGATTCTTTTTTTTTTTTTTTAATATAGACTAGTATGTCACAGAAATGTTTATCATTGCTAGAAACAATTATAAAAGCCAGTTGTCATTGTCTCTTAAGATATGCCCTCTGAATCAAAGAAGTCACTAAGTCATATTGATAGTGACTTTTGGGCATCACATTTTCTAGGGTATCAGGAAAGGAAGGAAAAGAGATTGGATATGGACCAATCTATCATACATCGTTATATTCAGTTTATACAGGAATAAGGCTAGCAAGATATTATAAGATAATTTTCAGAGAGCTTAAGTTATGGGATTGACCAAACTTGATGAAACTCATTCAATTCAGCATTAAGTCATTCACAGAAGATAATAAGCAGAGGTCTAGACAGGGGAGCCCCAATAAGAACAGATAGAATGCACCTTGTGTCACAGTGTAAGGACATAATTGACTCTGGAGGCAGTTAGTTTAACATCTTAGAAGATGGTTGAACTAATAGCAGGTTTTCAGAAAAATTTTTATTTCAAAGAAAAAGTTCAGAATATTTGATCTTATGCAAGTTCAAAGAAAGCATTTATGTGTTTTAAGAATAATCTTGAGCAACCATTCCCTTAACTAGAGGCAAATTTTGAGTTTAAAAGTATAGAGTTAAGTTCTGGGATGTAGTAAGTACTGGACAACAATATAAGAGACTATTAAAGAGAAGTTACTAACCAGACATTTTGGTATTATTGGTATGATTCCCAGTCAAAGGAATGTGGCTATTTAATTCATGAGCTAAACCCAGGCAATTAAAGTTTTCCCATACCTCTTCATTTGGAAATACACATTTTCAGAGGCAACACCAAGGATATAGCCTGAAAAAAATGTATAATATATTCTATTGAGCTTAGCTAAATAACAGATGGAACTAATACAGATAAAACCTATATAAAACATTTGCAAGGAGTTGGTAGAATTGAAAATGCTCTTATGATTGGCCAAGTAAATGGCTTTTAATTAAGTTCCCTTTGTTAAAATTGTTATCTGTGAATCTAGTATGGGCTGCCTCTTTCTTTGGTCTTTCAATGCTTCCCTGTACACCAGATGTTCTCAAACAATATTAGGGAAACATGAGAGTTATTTCTCAACAAATGCACATGAATAAATTTATTAGCAGATTCAATTGTTCAATATTTCTACTTGCCCAATAGAAACATGTACTGAAGCATTATGTTCAGAAACACATTCAGAAACATTATGCACAGAGTTGTTAGAGAAGCTTAGCGATAGCCCCAAACTGATACAAATATTCTAGTGATGGTGAATATGTGTGACCTATTCAATAAGAGAATGCTAGACATCATTAAAATTGAAATTTATAGGAAAAAAATCCAGAATTTATAGGTAAAAACATATCTATGAGTTTGATAATGAGGAAAAGAATTTAGTCATCCAAAAAGGATATCTTTTATAGTTTCATGTATATAAATGCAAAATTAGACACAAGTAACCTATTAAATATCATGGGAGAGGTAAGTGCATGAAAAGCAGGGTTTTTTGTTTTGTTTTGTTTTGGTTTTTTTTTTTTTTGACTTTGTTTTTGCTTTTGGCTACACCCTGTGGTGCTCAGGAACTAACTCTTGCTCTGCACTCAGAAATTGCTCCTGACAGGCCCGGGGTACCAAACCAGGGTCAGCTGCCTGCAAGGCAAGCACCCTACCTGCTGTGCTATTGCTCCAGTCCCTGAAAAGCAGTTATCAATGGGTTTACAATGATTAGTTATCTTGATCTGGGTTTTGATTACTTTTTATATTTGCTCAGTTTGTGAAAATTCAAGGAGTTGTATGCTTAAGATTTATCCTGAACATTTATTTATGTTAAACATTTATTTAACATTATTTATGTTAAATAAAACATTGCATAAAAAGAAAAGTGAAAACAAGAAAAGCACAATTCCCTGTCTTCATTTTATCAATTTAAAAGCTCTATTTTTAGTTGGTTTTCCATGGAACATATAAAAAGGAGAAATGTCATAATGAACTTAAATGGTTAAATCATTAACTTCCTGAGTGTGAAGAGGAAAGTCTTCCTAGATTCTCCCAGAAAAGACATCTTCCACTATATCACTGTTGATAAATAACCCAAGGGACGCATTTAGATGTTTTACAGTTTTAGTTATAATCATTTTGGAAATCTGTACAAGCTAAAGTGTAGATTCATAAACAAACAAACAAATAAAAATTCAGAAGTACCACAGGTCCTACATGCATTCCACAGACACAGGGAGTCCTACTCATTTGAGTTCCCAAAAATTGCTATTCAAATTTTTATGTTCATGAAATCATAGTCTGTGTATGCATTGGTTTCTCCTGGACCCACAGCTATATTTCTAATGAATGAGTAAAGGGCCACAGGATGGCCATTCTAGCACCACAGGACTAGGTAGAGTTTTTCTAGAAGGGGTTGATCAACTCAGTACTCAAACCCATTGACTTTCATCTGCTCTTCTCTCTGTAGTTTCCAAAGTCAAGATCTGATTTGATATAATCTTACTATGTGCCTATAAGTATTTCTGATTTATTAATTCATTGTTAAATTTCTATTACAGAGACAGGACGAGCCCTCTCCAAATTCTTAGAATATTCTGAAGCTTCAGCTGGCACCTGAATTTTAATCATTCTTTTAGCCAAACATTCATTGAGTCTGTTCAGTGGTGGCAACAATGACACAATTGTGGCTTAGCTCCTTTAATTGTGACTTAGCTCCTTTAATTTCCCCTGATGCCTATATCCTGGTGATAATGTTAGTGGACAGTAAAAGGTATAAAAAGCAATAGAATAGAAGAAGAAGCCAATGTGCTGAATAATAAGTCTTTGAATAGCAAGATATGACCCAGTCAAGGCCTTCCTGAGTAGACTAGAAGAGGACCATGGTTCTTGGCTGCAGTATATATGCCAATTCATGGGGAAACATCATGGGATTCATTGGCTTTGGCAGGGTCATAAAGCTTCTGGATCCACTTGAATAAATTCTCCTTAAACACAATCTCCAGTGTATTTTTCCAAATTTGTTTTCACAGTGTTTAGAATTCATTCTTTTTTGGTTCTCCTGCTGCTCAAAGCCAGTAGGAACCCAAGGGATCCAGTTTCTCAATGTAATATAAACACAATTCTTTCTGGACCAGCTGAGCCAGAAGAAAATGAAGCCAGAAAATGAATAAGACACAATGCTAAAGCAAATCAAATTGTTGTAAGCCCCATCATATGTTTTTCTCTACCCGAGGTTGCAAATGAAGAGGCTATAATATTCTCCTTCCTTCAACAAGAGTCAATATATAGACAATTATGTATAGTACATTTCCTTATAACTTTGATTTCAATCATTTTTCTGTCCACCTCCCACCATATCTAGACTACTTTAGGCTTTTTTAGCCTGCCACATATTCTTTCTAGACTCAGAGATGATCTGATCTTGTAAATATATATTTACAAGAAAATACACCAATGCCCAGTGATGCTATAAATGATAAATGATGAAGTCATATCCAACATTTAACTTGATTCCCTGAGGAGATCTTAGAAATATCTTTCTGGACATCCAGAGCTGAGAATAGAGAAGAAAGCTTTAGGAGGTTTGTCAAAGAGCTTAACTTATTTGGGGGGGGGGGTGGTTCATACGCACCAGGTCTCGGGGATCACTCCTGTCTCTGTGCTGAGGGATCAGTTTTGATGCTCAGGAATCAAGCCCTGTTCAGCAGCATGTTGGATGAGCACTTCACCTGATTTATTATAACCAATTCTGTAAAATTTCATTTCTAATTATTTTTCCTGTCTTTAAAATAAATGGGATGTATTCTTTTATTAAACCTTTAAATAGGATTAACTTTTGTTTAACTTAAACAAATTTGAATAACTGTATGTTCAATACATTTTTTCACCCATGTAATTTTTTGGTTGATGGACTAAAAATTCATTCCAAAGACAAGAAAGACAAAGGGGGCTATGTCTAATTAAAAACTTTTGATTTGCTGAAAAGCTCAAGCAAAAATATAAAGACACCTACTGAATGGGAGAAAATATTTGAAACAACACATCAGAGAAAAGGATAATACTCAAAACCTATAAAGTACTCACAAAGCTTAACAACAAAAAATTCAACACTTCAAAAAAATGGCTACGAGAGATAAACATATACTTCCCTAAAAAGATCAAAGATGTTTATTAAGAATATGAAACAGTACACATCATCCTAAATTTCTAGGGAATTGCAAATCCAAAACAAATCACACAATGAAATATCATCTCAGACTAGTGAGAATGGCATAAAAAATCCTAGAAATAGTGTTGGAGGAATTGTGGTAAGAAAAAGAACACTCGCCCTCTGTTAGTAGGAATATTGTAGGAATATTGTCTGGTTCTGCTTCTATGGGAAGCAATATGGCGATCTCTAAAAAAATAGGAATACAATCCTCACATGACTAATTCTTTTTTTGGTTTTTGGGCCACACCCAGCGGTGCTCAGGGGTTACTCCTGGTTGTCTGCTCAGAAATAGCTCCTGGCAGGCACGGGGGACCATATGGGACACCGGGATTCGAACCAACCACCTTTGGTCCTGGATCAGCTGCTTGCAAGGAAAACGCGGCTGTGCTATCTCTCCGGGCCCCATATGACTAATTCTTATCATCAACTCCCAATACACAGAAACATTAATATGAAAGGACATACACACACCTAGTTTCATTACAGTGCTTAGAATAATAGGCAAAATCTGAAACAACCCAAATACCCAACTTCAGATGAATGAATGAAGAACGTTTAGTATAGATACTAAATATATTTAGAATATTCATATAAATATTTAATACATAGATCTATTATATTTATATAAATATTCTAAATACATTTTAATATATATATACTATGAATTTTTGGTTGTTTCAGATTTATATATATACCAAAAAAGAATACTATGCAGCTATAAAAAGAAAAATCATGCAATTTACCATGACATAAATAGGACTAGAGGGTATCATGGTGTGTAAAGTCAATCAGCAGGAAATCTTTAAGTGTGTAGAGTGAAATCTTTAAGTCGCAAAGAAATAAACACCTCATGCAAATATCATGTTAAATTTAAAGATACATAGTAAGAAAGCAACAAAAAGCCAAAAGCAACAAAACTGGAAATTGACTATATGAAACTGATTTTGTGAAAGTTGAAAGGAAGGAGCATTTGGAACCTTGGAGGAGGCAAGCAAGTGCTATGATGGTTTTAGAATAATGTATACATGAAGTCATCATAACAGTATTGTAAATAGCAACCTCAATAAAGATATAAAAGAGTGAGAGGAAGGATTTGTGTGTGTTGTGTGTGTGAGAGAGAAAAAAAGATAGAGGGAGAGGGAGTAGGAGACAGATAGAGACAGAGAACGTAGGGAGATAAATATTCCTAATGCAGAGATAAGAATGTAGCTCAAAAAGTGTAGGCACCCTAACCTGCATTCTCCTTCCAGGAGGCCTAGCAGCTGCAAATATGCCCCACAAAAGATGCAGTATCAGAAATAGTGCTGTGAATTTCTAGACAACTTCATTTGTTTGATGCTGTCATCCCTATAGGACCAATTTAACAGAATGGACAGATTAAAAAGAAAAGCTTGCTAAACCTTCTGCCATTGTATTAATGAATTCAATAGAGATACAATAATTTTCACAAATTAGCTACTAAACTTTTTCTCTTTTTTAAATTTTTTTCTCTTTCTTTTTGATTTTTTTTATATTCTTTTCTAAAATAACTTTTCATTCATCTGGAAACAAGTGTATTATGGCCAACTATGTGAATTATGTGATGTATTTTTTAAATGAAGGCAAAAAAAAAAGAATTTAACTCAATGACACATTCACTACAAGGATTTTCACAGCTTTTTTTAAGGATACATTTTTGAGATGCAGCTGGAAATCTCAACATTCCTCTTAGAAGAGCTTGTACAAGATTCCATTTACAGTGGTGAGTTTGGCAGTAGGAATTGGGAAAACATCTACAGTATTGATCTATCACAGAGAGTAAAGCATTATAACTCTATTCCAAAAAATATATAAATGTAGATAAAAGAATAGGTCATATTAAGTCTCAATATTTGAAAACCAAATGTTTGTCTCCTGTGAAAATATTCAGTAAATCCAGAAATGAAGAATGCTGCCTAAAATAGCACAAGGGAGGAAGGAAGGCCTTTACTTTCACCTTAAGTTCCACTCTCCTCAGAGCTGAGGAGTGCAAAGATGGCAAAAGTGGAAGGTAGAGGACAGAATACATTTATGACTACTGTTTTTACCCACTTTAGGGGTATATTTAAGTTCAAAGTTTTTATTACCATTCGAGAGTCAAAGCTTTAATTAATATAGTTTGAAACTCTATGTAGGCTTTGGTTCTAAAAACGTCTTTGTATCTATAAAATAATTTAAAAGTTAGACATATATATCTTCATCTTCATCAAATTCTCCAACTGCTATCATTTAATTATAATTGTTTTCTTTTTTTCTTTCGTTGAGAGAACATTTTTGGAAATGTAATAGCAAGTCTGAAGACTTAGGGTCAGAATAGAGTACAGGAAATATTAGGACTTATAACAACATTTTACCAGAGCACAGATTAGTCAGACTATTACTAAAATGAATTTTAATGATCACTGGAGAACAAACTCCCCACCAGATCTTGTGGACCATTTTAGGTGTTTTGATCTTTTCTTACAAGCAATGGGAAGCCATTCGAGTTTTAATTAGGGAGATCATTTGATGAAATTGTTTTGTTTGTTTTTAATAAGATGTAATTTACATATAACATCGTTTTAGTTTTAGGCATACAGCATAATGATTTGATATTTGCACATATGCAAAATGATTACCACAACATTTAGTTCATCTATCAACTTGAGTAAGATGCATTATTTTTCTTATAAAGATAAAATTTGAGACTTAGCCTTTAAACATTATTGTAACCATAATTCCTGAGGTACAATTAAAGCAGATTAATTTTGAACTATTTATTCTCTTAACAACTTTTAAATATATGCGTATTTTTAATGCTAGAATGTATTTGGTGCATTAGAGTTCAAGAAATTTTTATGTTATAACTGGAAACTCTCAGAAATTATTTTTCTGTTTTGTTTTTGCACCACACCAGACTGTGCTAGGGCTTATTCCTGGTTCTGTGTTCAAGGGGATTATATGAAATGCCAGAAATCCAACCTGATTGGTCATTTGCTGTATTATATTTCTGCCCCTTATACTGTCTTCTTGACAAATGTTTTAAAATATTATTTTTAAAGGTTGATATGAATCAAAAATTTGCAAAGTTAATCCTTTTTATAATCAGCATCTTTAGCTAGTATGATACTTTTGTCACAATTAATAAACCAATATTATAGTTGTGAAATCTGGTTCCACAGTGGCTCTGCAGGGTCAATTAATTTAGGAATAGGATAACAAGTAAAGAAAAGGATGTTATTAATAAGAAATCAACAGAAAAATGACTAGAAAAATCTAGAAAGGACTAGAAAAATGACAGGCTTATATCCTAGAGAACCACTTTAGTTGCATCACCACAAGAAATAGATTTCATGGATGGAGCAATATTATAGTGGGGGACACTTGCCTTGCACAAGATTGACTGGGGTTTAATCCCCTATGAATCTTTGAACTAACCCACTTGAGTACAGAGTCAGAAGTAACCTCTGAGCACTACCAGATGTGGCAAAATAAATAAATAAATAAATATAAAGCTAAAACAAAAGAAAAAATTAGGTTACATTGCTGTGTTAACCGTTTTCAACAAAAACATGACTTTGTCTTTGCATGTCAAAGACCTCCTGTTGACAGGAGTTTCTACATCGGTCATTAGCCTTCACTCCCTCCACTCATGGGGTTTTAATTTTCCCATAAATACTGCAGTCTCAGTAGGCCATTACATCTTACTCCATGGGGTAGAAAGATCCCCAGACACGTGTTTCACTGTCATCAGCCTTGTTTGGATTACTTCCAGGGGTAGCCCCTGCTCCAGAGCCGCTTCTCTGGGATTACGTTTTTTGGAGCCTTTACATCACATGGGAAAAGAACTTTGAAATGCACATTTGAGTATAGGACGTGTTGCAGACAGTTCGGGTGCCAGAATGTTCAGAAAGGTTTGTTGTGGGACGGTTCCTAATACATATGTTATCCTTATGTCCTCTCCTAAGAGAGGTTTCTCACTAATGAATCTCATGATTTTCTCCAATTTCTCCCTTGGTCCATGCAGTTTTTTTTTTCTACTTAAGCAATGTTTTCCTTTTTTTTTTTTTTTCAGGTTCTGTGAAAGGACAGGACAAAGGAAAGATAATTCTATATATTTTTCTAGGTCAGCTTGTACTTGCTTAACAATCCATGCATGCCCAGAGGAATTTGTTTGTTTGTAATTTTAAATTGAGGTCTTAACTCCTTTTAGGCTGGTTTTATTTTGTTGGCATTATTATCAACAAAGCCAACAGTATTCATATGTTCAGTTGTCTTTGTTTTGCCTACTGTCCCTCTTTCTGTTCTAGGAATCAATCCAGCATGCCACACTGCCCTGAATCTGTGGTCTCCAAAGGTCTTCCAATCGTTTTAGACATGTTTCCCTGTATGTTCTTGTCCTGATGCCCAGTCCCAAGAAGTACTCATAAGTATTTTTCATGTTCCTTGGTTGGAACCAATCTGTTAGTTCCAGGATATGGACTTTTAGAGGTAAAATGTTATGCTCACTCCACCATCTTAAGGTTATGTATTGTCTTTATTGATAATGGCTTTGTTCATATGATTGAGGCAGGGTTAATAAGATCATTGCCCAGATCTTCTGTTCATATCATTTTCTAGAAGGAAGTTATTGAATTCAGCCCATCTCTATGGGAACATATGTCCCGCTGTGCTTCTCAATATTTCTAATGTTTTAAATTCTTTGATTTTAAGGAAATACTTCTGAAATAATTTTCCTCTCTACACATTTATAACTAACAGTATCAGAATGTTTTATGTTTTGAAAGAGGTTTAGAAAGGTCATGGAATCATAATTTCCTCCTTTGATTATTAAAACTGTAGTGCTTAAGCTTACAGTCATTTTTATGATTCCCACACTATTATATTAAAACCCCAGTGCAACAGTATGGTTTAGCTAGCTCAGGCATTATTGCATTTAGGACTTATTAGTTCCATCTTATAAAAAATGAAACATAAGACCAGACAACAAAGCTAAGTTCTTCTAAGGAAGGTACACGCCTCTGAAAGAAGAGTGGAGGGATAAAACACTGATCATTTGTAAAAATTGTGCAAAAAGAAACCTTTTCAGAAAACAATATGGGTACTCCTCAAAAAATAGAAATTGAGCTTCCATATGACCTAGTGTTTCTACTTCTTGGAATGTTCTCCAAGAGATCAAAAACCACAATACAGAAAATGCATTTTCATAGTATTTTATTTGTAGCATTATATCTACAACAGCCCAAATCTGAAAATCCACATGTTTAAGAACAGATGGCAAGAGAAAGATACTATTTTTCATACACACGATGGAATATTAGTTGGCCATAAGAAGAGATGAACCTTGCTAATACATGAATGGGCTTGAAGAGTGTCATGCTGAATTAAGTTAGTGAAGCCTGTAATTGGGGTATAGATAGGGAAGAAAACACTAAGAGAATAGTGGAGGGAATTGTTCACATTGGAGGAGAAGGGAGTACTGAAAGGTGTTTAAGTGTTATTTATGAAAACCTATTGGTGATGTAAACCACAGTGTGTATGGGGGAAGAAGGGCTTATTGTAGAGGCAGACCTGGGAGGTGGAAGAAAAACCAGGGGCATTGGTAGAGGCAAGTGGGTAATGTTAACATGTTGTAACATGGTTTGCCTGAAATCCTGTCATAAATACTATGCAATTCCCTATGACTAAATAATACATTTTAAAAAGGAAAGAAAAGAGAATGGTAAGTATCCACAAATTTTCAAGAAACAAAAGATATCTAGTAATGACCATTAATATCATTCTTGATATTTAGTTGAGGATATGAGTAACCTTCCTCCTCAAAAAATTTCTTAAAGAAATAAAGAAGAACCAGGGGGCTTTGCTTAAGTCCTAGAGTAGAGGTCTTACCTTTGCTCTGGGTTTTATTTCTGACACCACATGATTCCTGCCAACTATAGTCCCACAAATAACATCAACAATAAAAACAATATTGAAGTACAATTGCACTAAAATATGTCTTGTTTCAGATATACCTTGTTAAAAAATCAACTCTTGTGTTGAAGTAAGCTGCTTTAGAGCATGTCTTGTTTCTTATATACATCATTAAAAATCATCCCCTGCGTCCTTCGTCCTACCCTAATAACCTCCAAATTTAACCTACCTTTCTGGTGTTATCATCTGAAAGTTTGCTATTATATTTACTTAAAAGTTTTCTTCATATGTCATGTATCAGTAAATTTATAGGTGTTTGTCTTTCTTCATCTGTTTTTTGTTTAATATGGCAACTATGTTGTTTCTGAATGGAAATATTTCATCCTTATTGCTAATTAGTATTTAATTGTTCCTAAACTTCACATCTTTACCCACTTGTCAGTCAATGGACTTTAGATTGCTTCCAGGTTTTTTAAATTCATTTGTTTTGCTTTGTTTTGAGGCCACACCCAGTGATGCTCAGGGGTTACTCCTGGCTACACACTCAGAAATTGCTCCTGACTTGGGAGACCACCTGAGACATCAGGGGATCAAATTGCAGTCCGTCCTAGGCTAGCTCGCAAGGCAGGCCTTAAGCCCTTCACCACTACTCCGGTCCCTGCTTTAAGTTTTAATACAGTAGATGAAATTTATAGACTTCTGAGTTAATATTTTTGTAATTTGAGGGTAAACAATCAAAAAGGAATTAACCAAATCATAAGATATCTTAGTTTCTAATATTTTAGGAATATTTATATTATTATCCATAATAATTTATAGCAATTTATATCTTCCCCCAAAGTGTATAAAGATTCCCTTCTCTGTATATCATGTTCAACACTTGTAATAGCCATTCACAAATAATATTGTCATTCAAAGGTAATATAATTGTCATTCACAGGTATTTTTATGATAGAAATGTATTATATAATATCTGATTTTATCATTTATTTACAGCATGTCTTCTACAAAAATAATTTTGCTTGTGGATAAAAAAAAGCTAATAGTACCCACCCTGTCTGCACTTTTAACTTCTTGTTCCAGGCTAAGAAATAATAATTTTAGGAAACTCCCAGTAGGCAAATTGATAAAGAGGCTTGATATACTTGTCTTTGCATTGTTTGAGAAGAGTAAAATAGTGATGAGTTTTATGTAATGCCCTATAAAAAAAAGGATAATGTGCTCACTGAGTTTTGTGTAAGGTTTTAAAATTTGTCTAGCCTAGACCCACTCCACTCATCTGACAATCAGTTTAAATGATTGTTTTGCTCTCCTGCTATAGATCATTTTCTTGTGCCTGATTAAAAAAACTTCCTTACAAAAGTGTGAGCTCTTATTTTATTGTTTTGATTTAAATTTACCTACAGTGAGAGATGATAAATATTTTCACGTGATCATTGGAATATCTTGGGAAATGTCTCCATATGCATTAATTTTTAATTTGATTGCCTGCTTTTTATTGTTGAGTTCTATGTGTTCTTTGTGTAATTTGAACAACTACCTCTTGTCAGACAAATGAAGTACAAATACATTCTGTTGAGCAAACATTTCTTCTGCAGCATTTTTGCTTTTTAGTTTCATGTAGTTTCAACTTTTTCTTCCTATTATTTCCCATGGAAGTTGAAAATACAAATACATCTCTAATGCTAATGCCATGTTTCATATCACTTATTTTTCAACATTCTTAGGATTTCAAGTCTTATATTTATTACTTAAATCCATTTTAGTTAATTTGTTTATTATGTTAGGTTTTCTAGTTCTGCTCTTTTGCATATTTCCTTCTATACTTATTCAACACCATTTATAGAAAAGATTATTTTTGCTCTATTGTGAACTCTTAGTTTCTTTGTCATAAATTAACTATCCAAATATATGTGTTTTATATTCCTGTGTTTTCAATTTTGTTCCACTGATTTGTATGTATGGTTTTATTTCTAAATACTATGTAATTTAAATTTCTATCTCTTTAATAATGGTTTGGTCTGCATATGTGATATTCTATTTTGTTCTTCAGTAAAGATTTAAGTTAATTAAAATATATTAAAAACAGTTTCAAAATTATTTTTAGGGGCCTGGGAGATAGCATGGAGGTAAGGCGTTTGCCTTTCATGCATAAAGGTCATCGGTTCGAATCCCAGTGCCTGCCAAGAGCAATTTCTGAGCATGGAGCCAGGAGTAAACCCTGAGCACTGCCGGGTGTGACCCAGAAACCAAAAAAGAAAAAATTATTTTTAAATCAAGGAGACTTTTTTTTCTCCCCAAAGCAGATATTAACAATATTAAACTGCCAAGTTATATTCAGATCAGGCTCGGAAAGTCTTATTTTACAACTATATCTGAAACTTAATTATGTCATTTAACTTTAATCTTTTTAGTTACTTTTGTATCATTCTTCTAATTATTTTAATTATGTGTTTGTCTATGATAATTTGGTTTAATGTTTACCTTGAGTATATAAGTACATATTATATATATAGTATCCAAATATTTGTTTCTCTACCATCTTTTCACAATCAATAATTTAACTTCTTAAAGATAAATATAGTACTTGGAATTTTTAAACAATTTCTGCTAGTTGTTATATATTTGCAGTTCTTTCTTTGGATCCATTTATAATTTTAATATATCAACTTGAGGACCCCAGAACTATGCCCTTAATCGTTGAAAAGTTGGGAAGGTACAAATGATTGTGGGTGTCTATGAGATGAGAAAAGCACACATCAGAAAAATGTTCACACTTTTCTTGATCTTCCTTTGTGCCTATCTATATCAAGCTCAATTTGAGCAACTAGAGAATTCCTTACAAACACCCTTTCCTTCACCATTCTTTGTTGTTCCGCCAGATTTCACAAAGGTCAATGGGTCTCTGCTCTGCCTCCAGGATCCCATTGCTTATTTCTCTCCTGCTCTAAATTAGCTGAATGTTCATATATATAAATTTATATGTATACATATATATTCTTTTTTTAAATATGAGTATTAGAGTGGAACATATACTAAATGAAATTGCTTTACTTATCCAAATATCTGCATAATGTATTTTTTGTAGATAATTATACTAAAGTCTACTGTTCATTGTGGGGGAGGTCGAACCCCTTGCTGGTGGTCTCAGAGTTTAAAAATAATTTCCAATGGGAAGCATCTTTCCTCGGTTCTCCTCTTAGAGGAGACCCCAGCAATAAATCCCCCACAAATAAAACATTCCAGTCAGAGAATTTAGGGGACCAAAGGTTCGACAACAGAAGAGCTTTTTTCAATCTCCGGACCATTCAATTCGCCTCCTGCTCCAACCAAGAGTTCTCAGAAAAAAAACCTTCTGGCCTCTCCCTCAAGCTTTTTATTTCTCCATCGCCCCCACCTGGAAGATCCAGGTGGGGTGACAGGCAAAAATTACACAACAGTTCATCACCTTATTTAAACTCTTTTCCATGTTTGTTTAGAAAATTTTCATTTTAGAAACTAGGTGAAAAGAGCAGTAGAAAAATAATTCTGATTTGCCTTAAAGATTCCACCATCTCCTTGACCATGAGAAACTTGGTATCCATATCTCTACTTTGTAAAAATATTCTTTGTCTTGTCTAAGTTAACAATATTAAACTTCTAAACCACATTACCAATTTTATCTTAGTTCTTTATTTCACGAATGAAAGTTTTTTGATAGAAACTTACAAGAGTGATATAGCTTGAGTTTTTATTGCTTTAGAATATCACTTAGTGACTTTCTCATGATACATATATTTATTGAAGTGAGGCCAGTCTATTCTTTTAGGTCTTTGTGATATGTTCTATCTTCTTCTGAAATTGAAGTATTTAATTTAGTCTTATTTAGCACTTAAATATGCTTCTTTTCTGACTGATCACCTTAATGATTATTTATGCTCAATAAATACCAAGAACGCATTTAAGAATTTCTCATTCTCACTGAATGGGAGAAACTATTCACCCAATACCCATCAGATAAGGGGCTAATCTCCAAAATATACAGGGCACTGACAGAACTTTACAAGGAAAGAACATCTAATTCCATCAAAAAATGGGGATAAGAAATGGACAGACACTTTGATAAAGAAGAAATACAAATGGCCAAAAGGCACATGAAAAAATGCTCCACATCACTAATCATCAGGGAGATGCAAATCAAAACAACTATGAGGTACCACCTCACACCACAGAGATTGGCACACATCACAAAAAATGAGAA
>PVKC010023391.1:0-17256 GCA_004027635.1 Crocidura indochinensis
GGTTTGCTGCTTGCAAGGTAAATGCCCTACCACTGTGCAACCGCTCCAGTCCCTTGTTTAGCTTTTTGCATTTAGATATAATTGTTATAATATTGTTTAGCTTTTTGTATATTGATATACTTGTTTACTATTCTTTTGGGTTCTATATGTGAAAGTGACTTTCTATAATGTTTTTTGTTACTTCTCCCAGGTACAATCATATATAATATGTGATACTATTATATTTATAAGAAATGTACATTTTCCCCACCATTTCTACTGCCCCATATAAATAGTAAACAGTGATTGTATTTATAAAATTTTTCTATATCATGGTTAAATCTGGAATTAGAGTTTTCTTCACAGATATTTGTTTTCCTAGAGCAGTGAATTATTTATAAATTGTAATATTTATTCCCACACAACACCTACTGGTAGGCTTTGTTAATAGAATTTCCACAAACATTACTGGCTTGGGATAATTTTTCCTTACCATAATCTTATCAGAGGAGTTTTAAGGTTGAAAATCCCCAAATTAAGGTGAATTCTCTACTGTTTTAGAGATAAATTATTTTTTGAATTATAATATAAGAGACCTGCTGATTAACCTAAGGCTAAATATTAATATGGAAATTAACAAAGAAAAAAAAGTTTCCATTTTTTCTACCCACCACTACCCTTGGGCTTTCCTGAACTTTATTTCAACATTATAGGATAATATGTTATCCTTTATTTGAATTAATTTTTAGTTACATTTTCCCTTTGCTTTTTTATTTCTTATTTAATTCTCCATAAATACTAAATATTTATCTATAACTATTTTAATTGTAATACTATACTTCATTATAAGTAACATTATATCTGAATATTACTATTTTATCATTTTAAAAACATTTATAAAGCTTTATTTAGTTGTATATTTATTAATGCCTGACTCCAACATCAATTCTCCATTTCTTCTGTACTGAAAATTTTTTTCTTAGGAACAAAGATGACAAGGAATAACACCATATTTTCTAGTATCTTGTATAATTACATATTTTTTTTATCTCTAAACTCTTGCCAGTAGAATGTTGCTTGAATATCATGTGCTGCTTACAATGACTATCTTAAAACATGTGGTTGCATGTCATAGACTGCTATTCTTTGTAAATTTCTCCATTGTAATTTTGAAACAGATACTTCCTTACACATCCATATTATAATTAATAATGGATGCTGGGTTTCAGTGAAAAGAAACACAGTTCAACCAATGGATTCTATATCTTCAGAATGATTTTAGAATGCTATTTATCTACCATTAGCCACTTCCTTCTCATTCAAATCTAAAGAACGTTTTAGAAATCCTTTCAATAACTGTATTGTTTTCTACCAATTTGCCTATTTGTATAAATCCCAAGGGCTTTCAAGTGATAGTAAAAATAATTTAAGAATGAGAGCCATAAAGGCAGATTAAAGATCTTGAACACTTTATAAGCAGTAGATCGTGAGATTGATCTACATGATCCCCCATCACTAATGAGAGTATGTTGGACATTTTTAAGACCTGGCAGGTATGGCCAGGGTGAAATCCCCCACTATACCCCCATAGCACTGTATAAAACTGAGCAGCGTTTTTATCAGTAGGTGACACACTGAGTATGGCATATTGAGATCTTGATTGGACTGAGTCTACCAGGGTCCCAGGGAAGAAGTCTACCATTCTACCCAGTCTGCCGGGGAAGAATTGAAACACAATAAAGAAAACTCAATTAAATGCTGGATAGATAATATAGATGGTAAAGTTTTTGGATTGAATGCAGCTAATCTGATTAGATATACCAAATATGACTCCCTAAACACAATTGCATGTGCCTCCCCCCAAATAAGCAAACATACATACACTAATAAAATTACTGAAAAATTAGAAAACAAATATTCATAGACTAGACAGATTTATATTTAGAGTTAAATAGCATATGTTAATCTTTGTGAAAAGACTAGTGAAAATAAGAAATTAAAATCATAAAACATCATGATTACATAGAAAAAAGAGGACATATTTCAAGGAGTGACTGTTTTAAATGCATCTAAATAATTGAGTCTCTGAAATGTATGTTGAATTTTGAAATACATCTCTCATATTCTTTTAGTGTACAAGGTTAGCTTGTTTTCTATTATGTGTTCTATTAGATACAACTGAATATAGTTAAAATATAGTGAGTTATAATTGATTCATTTCTTTTTCCAATTATGATGTGTTTATATATTTTGTTGAAGAGAATATATTTTTCATACTATTGATATTAGTTTTAGTCATGTTGCTGAACGTTTTCTAACAGAAAATAAGGACTATTGATAACAAATGATCTCATGTAATTCAGCTCTTTTGTTCTATATTTAACTACCAGCAATGGAAAGATGATGATCACTTTTTAATCAAATGTAAAACCTGAAACAGGGCCATCATCCCAATTCACAAATTTAGAAAGAAATGAATTCTATTATATAAACCTGAGATTTAACAGTTTTATACCATTAACACAGCAATTAGATATTTATTTTTGTATATATATATATAAAAATAGATTTCTGAATATATTTATGTCTACATATGTATAAAATATACTATATTTTGTGGGAGAGACTGGAGTCTTTCAAATAGTGTATGATTTCTCTCAGGGATTCTCAGTCATCAGGGTCATTGATTCAATGTATGATCAGGAGAATGGTGATACTATTTGGGGTACTATTCTAAAGTTCTGGCAGTGCTACATGTGTCCAAAGTTGACTAAATTCAGGGCATGTGCCTAAAACTAGTACTATTTTTGTAACTTCTAATTCATATTGAAGTATTGGTGAAATAATATTATAATATGGACAGTAAAAATTATTTTAAATGAAAGAATATGAGAATCATATTTTGTACTGTTCTAAGAATGCTTTTAAACTTAAGGAAAAGTTATTCTATTATCCATTTTGGTGAAATAAAGCTATTATGACGAACTACCCAAACTAAATAACTTAATAAAAATAAATTGATATTTTAAAGTCTGAAATTTAGAATGTTAGTTGTCATGTCTCTGTTTTCTCATTGTGAGTATGAATAAATAAGATCATAAAGTATGGTTTCAAAGAAGAACCAAATAAAATGCTATTTATATTACTGTATCATTTTCCTCCAGACAGCACAAATGAAAAATATTCTTACTAATTGGCTTTGGGGGCAATGTCCAGTAGGTAATTTATGAATCTCAAGAATTAAAGATAATTCATAAAATCCTTGTATCCAAGACAATGTCAAGTAATGAAAACAAGTCAACACAAGTATACAAGAGCATTTATTAGGCTACAAAAACATGGACAAGAAATTCTATTATGACAAATTAAAGATTTACAAGTTTTTTTTACCTCTGGGATTACATCAGCTTTTAATGGTCACTTTGAATTTCTTATCCGTGATATTTTAGAAAATAAAATATAAAGACTCTCGCTTAAGAACACTAATAACCCTATAAAGAACACCCCTCTTCACCAGTGCAACATTCCCATCCCCAATGTTCTTTATATGAAATCCAAACATAATCATGTTTGTAATCAAGGTGTTTAAATAAAGATACTAAAAAAAGAACAATAATAAAGATTCCTTTATTATTTGTTTTTTAGAAAACCCTTTTCTACTTTATTTTGCTTTCTTCTGTTATGAAACTAAGCTTATATTTTTTCAAAGTTGTGAACCAATTAACATTCATAATCTCCTAAGGCATTTTCAGAGAACCACAACATAGTAAAATAAAATAATTTTTCTACAATACATAAAAGAATAATATACTGATCCATGTTTTATTCACTATAGATTATAGTTTTATATAAAATTTAAGTAGGTAATTTTATTAAGCAACTTCATATGGCCTAATCAATAGTGGTAAAAATATAGAGTGTGTTTGGCATATTTTAATAAAGATGAACAGCCAATTAATTTGTTACTAGATAACTTAGGGTATTGCAATGTGAAGTGTTAATTAAAACTCTTTTTATTAATATCTTTATTTAAACACCTTGAATATAAACATGATTGTGGTTGTGTTTCAGTTGTGTAAAGAACACCTCCCTTCACCAGTGCAATATTATTCATAGATTGCTAAAAATATTGAAAGTACACAAAAGAACCATAATAATCTTTTAAAATAATGCCTACTGCTTCCAAGAAACTATGCACAATGTTGCTGTATATAGGCAAAAGTATGTAGAAAAAAGTTAAATAATCAGTGGTATATATTAATTTAAGTGATGATCTGATTCTTCTATTCAAGTTTCTCTTTTTAGTTTTGACAAATACCAAAATATCACATCTTCTGAAAAATTGGAAAAATTTGTTAGTGTAAAATGCACATTTCCAAAATTAGATACATGGAAAATTGCGAACATTTTCTTTGTTTTGTTGGGGGTGGGCAAAAGTGTCAGTGCCCATTGACTTACTCCTGGTTCTGTGCTCAGAAACTAGGCCTACCATATGCAAATAATTATTTTAATCTGTATGTTATTTCTTCAATTCCAAACATCTAATATTTGTGTAGAAGTGCTGAATTAAATTGATTTCTATCATGTTAGCAATGTATTGTGAAGGGTCAGTTTTGATTATTTATAAAATATCTTGTCCCATTATTTGCTTTTAAATTTGTATTATTCAATAAAGTTACATTTGGGAAATCAAACATTTTAGTATTGTTATTCAGAGATATATTGATATTCATTTTAATTTTTCCTAATAGAGTAACTTCTTTATGCATTTATCAACTGAAAGTAATATTAGGAAGTTTCTAATTCCATTTTTGTTACTGCTCCTAATTTATTTTCACTGTGTTATTAATCATAGTGGTATCATTTAAACTCTTGAAATTTTGTTGAGGCTTTCTTGACAGAGATAGGCTTATTTTTTTTAAACATTCTGAATGTGCTTGCAAAGATCATGATACAAAGCTTTAGAAAACATTCACTTACATTTTTCAAGTAAGCCTTTTAGTTAATCATGTCAATATTTTTCTTTTTTCAATTAATATCTTTATTTAAACACCTTGATTACAAACATGATTGTTGTTGGGTTTCAGTCATATAAAGAACACCCCCCTTCACCAGTGCAACATTCCTATCCCTAATGTCCCAACTTCCCACCTCACTTTCCCCTGTACTCTAGACAGACTTTCTACTTCCCTCATTCATTCACATTGTTAGGATAGTTCTCAATGTAGTTATTTCTCTAACTACACTCATCACTCTTTGTGGTGAGCTTCATGAAGTGAACTGGAACGTTAAATTCTCCTATCTTTGTCTCTAAAAATTATTGCAAAAATATCTTTCATTTTTTTTTTTTTGGTTTTTGGGTCACACCCGGCAGTGCTCAGGGGTTACTCCTGGCTCCATGCTCAGAAATTGCTCCTGGCAGGCACGGGGGACCATATGGGGCACCGTGATTCGAACCGATGACCTTTTGCATGAAAGGAAATTTGCCTTACCTCCTTGCTATCTCCCGGGCCCCTCATTTTTCTTAAAACCCATAGATGAGTGAGACTATTTTGCATCTTATTTTAAATTTCTGACTTTTTTATTTTCGCATGACCATTTTTTATTTATTGATTTGTTCTTTTATATATTCTATTATGAAAATAGATTTGAGTTATTTTTTCTTAGAGTGAAAATTATTATTCAAAGTTTAAAACTTAACTACTAAGTGTTTGGAAAATTTAATATTTCATATTTCTGACTAAATTGTTTTATTATTGTATTTTATTTCTTAGAATACTTATCATTTTAAAATCTACATTACTTTTTATTTGGACTACTCTCATCAATGTTTAGGATTACTCATGGCTTTTTGCTCAGGGATTACTCCTTACAGTGCTTGTGGTATTTCTAAGGTCTAAATCTGGGTCGTAAAGAAGCATTCTACATACTCTACTGTCCCTAGGATCCTAAAATATATTCTGGTGGGGCCGGGCGGTGGCGCTGGAGATAAGGTGCCTGCGCTAACCTAGGACGGACCATGGTTCGATCCCCCGGTTCCCCATATGGTCCCCTGTGCCTGCCAGGAGCGACTTCTGAGCGAATATCCAGGAGTAACCCCTGAGCATCACCGGGTGCGCCCCCCCCAAATATATATATATTTTTTTTTTCTCTTTAAATTCTAAGTCATTTGTATTTTACTAAAATCTACTTTTTTAAGGACTAGACACATAAGGCAGGGTTTTTTTCTTGGCATGTAGGTGATCTCAATTCAAATCTTGGGCATCACACATAGTCTGGAGGTGTTGAAATATAGTATGTCTAATACTAAACTATGAATAACTTTGTAAATTAATTTGTTTAACTGAAATAAATACAATTAAATCATTAACAGAAGCATGGAGAAATGTAAAGAAAGTACAAAATATTAATTCATAAAAAGTATTTGCACACCTTCTTTATTCACTACACTGTTAATAACATTACCAAAATCTAGAAACAGCACAAGTGACAGATGAGTAGCAAAAGAACAGAAGGGCCTAAGTAATAGCAAAGTGTATTATACATTTTCCTTTCAAGCATGTTTACCTGTGTTGGATCCTCAAACTCATACATAGAATATAAATATATGAGAAAAATGACCAATGATAAAAGACTCAGAGTTTCAATATAAAACTGAGTTTTCTACCTAGGAGAAGAAAGCAAAAATGCTTTACACAAGAGGTGGAGAGAAGATGATTTTTCTAGTGGCAACAATGTTGTTTTCCTGTATTGAAAATCAAGGTGTCTTAATTTAAAATGCTGATGAAAAAATTTTATGCAACTATAAATGTCTTAGGATTATAATTGTATGTCTTTTCAAAATATTTGTACCACCAAAGTAATAACAATACTTTGTCACAATCCTTATTCAATATTCTAGTCTTTCCTCTCCTTTCTAGACAAGGACATTCTGCAGTTTGAATTGCTTTGCTTGTTTAATTTAGTCTTCTAATTGCTTAATATTTTACTTATAGGTTGTAAAAACATATTTTCCCAATTTTTAGATACTCACTTGGCAATTTTTATCAATATTGTTTCAAAAATCATTTTTCTTATGAATTAAGATGTCTTATATGCTATGATATATTTTCTTTATCCAATATTCTGAAATTAGGTAATTGGTTTGTCTATATTGTATATTTTGATTTTTGTATACAGTGGTGAATACACATGTATGCATCATTTTTTAATTTATATTATACTCTTTAAATCAATGCCTAGGAGTGAAGTTGCTGAATTATATGCAATATAATGCATTTTTACTTTGTAAGTCACCACCAAGAGTGTAAGAGGTTTCCTTTTATTTCATGTATCCACAAGCAAAAGTTATGTCTTTTTCTTTATTTGTTGTTGTTGATTATATTTATATCAGTCATTTTCAAAGATTTATTACATTGTCATTTAACTTTCTATTTTTGTTATTGAAAATTATGATTGTTTTCCTATGACATCTAGCTATCTCTAGTAAAGTTCGGTTCTCATCAAAAACTTTCTTTCAAATATATGTATGTTATGTGCTCAATTTGGCAGCACATATACTAATATTGAAATGATATAGAGAAGATTAGCATGGCCCCTATGCAAGGATGGCATGAAACTATATATATATATATATATGTTATTTTTCTTATACATATTTATTTATAATTTTTATACTTTATATAAATATATGTGTGTGATGGCTTCTCTCTGTGGTGCTCTTGGATTCTTCCTATGTATCATTCCTGTTAGTGCTCAGGGGACCAAATTTGGGGGAGAAGTAGGGTAGGGTTGGCAACAGAATGTGAGGTAGCTTCAAGTAAAGAACCTTATCCCAGAATTTTTTCTCCATAATTTTTTGTTTAGCTTCTAATGTTTTAATTGTTGTTGTTGTTACATTAATCTCTTGTTGTTTGGTTTCTTTTATTTGGGGTGAGGTGTCCCACGTCCTACTCCTATCAGTTTTCAGAGGAGAAATCTGGTATAGAGATTAAACTTGGATAGGCTATAATAGGTAAAATATTTGACTGCTAGTTTATTTAAAACTTAGTATATTTTTCAATTTATTAAAATAAACAGTTTATATTATGTTTGCATTATAACTGCATTCTTTATAAATTACCTCTGATATTACTTCTACAATGTAAGCTATTTCACAACATAGCAAGCATTTTGTTTTATTTGTAACTCAAATGACCTTTGATAATGATAATATGATTGTTCTAGATATTAGTGAAAAAATTTAAATAACACATTTAACATTTTTCTCTTTCATTAATAATTTGCAAGTACTTATGTTTTAAATGAAAAATTATGTTGAGATAAATATAATTTTATGTTTTGAGAAGAATTTTACATATCAACCAATGAGAATTGATAGCAAATACAGTATTGGTAAATTCACTTATCATTATTTTTTATTTCTCCAAATTGGTGCTTCTCATAACTAATTGTCAATGTTTTGTACATTGTATAATTTGTCCAACTATGAAAGATGCATATTTTACTATTTTGAGTGAACTTATAATTGATATTATTAAGAAGGTCTTACATTTTATAAACTATTGGTGAAATGAGATTAATTATTGTAAAATACTTATTTTACTTTATATATTCTAATAATTTTTAATGTAAATGATAATTTATCTTCTCCCTGTCTGTGTAAAATGACAATACACTATTATGTAGACTGATTTTAAAGGTGCAGTATTTATATAAAAATAAATGACCTTGTACTCAGAAAAGCTATGACTGGAGATATCTTGCTTCTTGTTAAAAGAAGTCTTGGAAAAAAGGAAGAGACAGAGTTGTGGTACAAGTACAGGGCATTTGCCTTGCATGTGCTAACCTAGAAAGGACCACGGTTCGATGCCCTGACATCCCATATGGTTCCCCAAGCCAAGAGATATTTCTGAGTGCATAGCTAGGAGTAATCCCTGAATATCACCAGGTGTGGCCAAAGAACTAAAAAACCAAACAACCAACCAACCAAACACCAAACAAAAAAACAAAATGTAATTTGTTTTATAGTTTGGGGTTTATGCCAGGAATTCTTAGTGCCATACCCAGTGGTCCCAAAAGTTCATGTGATATTCTTGGGAGAATCTGATACTATTTCTCACAAAATACTCACAAGACCTATTTTTGTTTTTTTTTATGTGGCACACCCAGTGACGCTCAGGGGTTACCTCTGATTATGCGCTCAGAAATCGCTCCTGGCTCTATTTAACCATATGAGACTCTGGGGAATCGAACCGTAGTCCTTTCTACAGTGGCTGAGTGCAAGACAAACGCCCTACTGCTGCGCGCCACTGCTCAGGACTTTTGACTGATCTTCTGACTTCCTTTCGTTTGTCTTGTTTTATGTTACATACTAACTAATGTAACATACCTTATAGCCATCTTCTCTTCAGTTTTATAAATTCAATATTGCTTGATTTAAAAAAATGATTTTTTTTTGTGGTTTTTGGGTCACACCCGGCAGTGCTCAGGAGTTAGTTCTGGCTCCATGCTCAGAAATTGCTCCTGGCAGGCACGGGGGGACCATATGGGGCACCGGGATTCGAACCGATGACCTTCTGCATGAAAGGCAAACACCTTACCTCCATTCTATCTCCCAGGCCCCTAAAAAATGATTTTTTTAATTTTTGTTTTTGGTTTTGTTTTTGCAAAAGACAAATGTATTAAAATAGAAAAATCTGGATTCATGTTTAGTTTTCGATGAATTTGTCACAAGGGAGAATAATCTGGCTTTAATAAGGTAAATTAAATAAAGCAACAATAAGTGCAGTTACACTAAGTATTTAATCAATAAAAGTGAAAACACTTAAAATCATTTTAATCAATAAAAGTGAATACACTTCCACATATATTTCTTGGACCAAAATAGTTATAGCATTCTATGAAATCCTCTAATCTCAGCTTTATCTCTTTCTTATGAGTTTGTCTTTGAGACTTTTGATTTTTTTTTATTTACTTTCTATCTTTAATGGATCATAGGTAAATCAAATTCTTTAATACAAATTTTATCCTTCTCTATCATTTCATTAAGTAAATTCAACAAAGATAGTCAATTCTCTTAAACCTAGCAATTTGTTTCCTTATGGTGATCTCGATATACATTGATATTAATGACACTTTTGCAGTTTTAAAATTTTAGAGGATGCTTTTATATATAAATTTTCCCTTTGAGAAAATCCTAATTATCCAAACATAAATATCTAAAAAGGGATATTTACAAGTAACATAACTTGAATCTTTTTTTTTCTTTTAAATTTTAATTGGGCTCTTACTTGGCTCAAGAAGACATATTTGTAGATGGCAGTTTATTTTATTTTATTTTAATCATAGTGGCTTACATATCTTTCACATTAGTATTTTAGGTACATATTTACATTGAATCAGAGGAATAGCCACCACCAGATTTGCCCTCTCCCTTCCCCGTTCCCTTTCTGGGTCCCAGATCTGCCACCAATCACCCCTGGGCTGCTAGATTAGGTGGTCCCCTCTTTGACTAGCTTACTATCAGTGATCATACATCTGTTTGGTCCTGGTGCCCTCCCTTGTTTCTCCCTCTATTTGAAAGGCTAAGCTAGATAAATAGAGTTATGTGGTTTTGTTTGAGGGAAAGAAAAGCAATAGAATGGGGGTAAAATTAAGCAAAAAAAAACATTAAAAATAAAATAAAATAAAAATATTCTGAAAATGGCAGAGTCCTTCTAGTGGCTATCAGTCTCAGTTTGAGAGATGACATGAAAAAGGTAATTGAAACTCCATAACAATACAAAAGTAAGTGTCAAATTAAATATCCACTGAGCCGTCCTTATTTTGGTGTAGATATTGAAGTTGATGTCTCCTTTTTTATTTTATATTATTTTATCTTATCTTTTTCTTTTTGCACTCTGGCATGATTTGAATTCAGAAGCGAGGCTATTGTGTGGTGCTTCTCTTTATTGCTCTAGGGCTCACTGGATATTTAATTTGACACTTATTTTTGTATTGATATGGAGTTTCATTAACTTGAATCTTGAAGAATCGTAGCTACAGAGTTAATTATGAGATATGGAAGTATATTAATGTGTCAATTAACAACAATGACTTCACTTTCATATGTTCCTTATATGTAAAATATGTTTAGACAGAGATCTTTTGAATAGTTATCCCCAAGATTTAAGTTTTAAATGCAATATTGTGGACAAAATGTTATAAACTGTCCTAGAATTTTCATAATGATTTGAAAGCAAAGTGCAAAATAAACACACAAAATAAAATTCTTTCTAAAATGTCTTGACTTGCTATATTATATTTATTTCTATTGAACAACTTACAAGCATTATTTATGGTAAAAACATGTGTCTGAACAAAATAACCTTTAGGAGGAATTCAGCATGCCAGAATTTTATTTCTATTCATTGAACTTACAATCTTTTAACAAACATGTTCTGGAATAACAGAGTTGCTTTTATGAATTATGTTCTACCATACCAAATATACTGAGGAAATGATTATAATACTTAGAAAATGGTGATACTTAAATTTTATTTTTATTTATTTTTATGTTGTGGATTTTTTAGTCCTTGCAATGAGATCAAGGACTCATGCCAGTTCTCTGGAATCATGAGTGTGAGGGTTTGAATCTCTGGTCCCAGGTTCTGAGCTCAGGGGTAACACCTAAAAGACCTTTGGGAATCACATGTGTGTAAGGGATTGATCCTGGTCAGGCAGATGATACTCAAGCTCCTTCCTATTTTCCTATAGCACTATTCCTGTTAGAATTATTTTAATTTAAAAATATTTGTCAAATTCTATCATCAATTTAACCATAATAAATATTAATATTCTGCATTTTTTCAAAATGTAATAACATAATGCCAGCTAACAAAGTTTAACATGGTAAATTTTTGGCCTATCAGTTTTGAAGTTGTTTCCTGTATTACTAGTATTATTTTTCCAAGTTATTTTACTGCAGCAGGCAGAACTTCTAACTGAATACATTTCTTCACTGAAATAGCCTGGACTTTAATTCTGTTCAAGTCCTGTTACATTACCATCTTTCAGGAGGCCTGTCACTAAACTATGGCAGTAGGAAAGAGGAGCAGGAAAGGAACATTGATGAAGGCAGTTGCATTCTAGTGATTTCCCAAGAGAAGACAAACACCAATCTACTGAAGGAATCTGGCTGTCAGCAGGTAAAATCAGGACACCACCTTTATTTCCAGGATATTAGCAATGTTTCTATTCTGCTTTTCTCAGCTTGATGGAGAATAGGATGGCAGAACCCAGCCTTTCTTCTGTAGGATCAGTACATATGCTGGTTATTTTAGGGATAAATAGGATTAACTTCATAGAACTTAACACTTTCTAAAAATTAATCATGTATATTTTTATTTATAGAACATAATAATGTACTTGTTTCTATTTTAAGGAAAACACATAAATATACTAAAATGTGTTATTATTTTGTTCAATTTGACTATGAAATCGAGATTAATTACTACAGAAGTATTCTTTTCTATTATTGATATGTTTTATAGTAAAATAAATATAATGTATCTGTGATATCTATAAAGCTTTTTATCTCTGATTAAGATTTCTTTTAAACTTACTTTTGACTTACGTTTATTTGAGTATCTTCTCCCCCTTTCACAGTGAAGTTTCTCTGCCTCTTGTGGAATTATAACATTCTCATGATTTATCCATGTTTCTCTATCTGGGATATGTTTATCCATCATTTTTAGCTTTGCAATGACATTCTTAAAAGTCTTCAGGAACTCTTCTGCAAATGTTATAATCTGGTAGGTTACATGTTGCCCTTTATTCTCATAGTATCTATTATATTAGTTCTTTTGCTACTTAATGCTCCCCTGGAATTTAAGGTGTTGTAGTGGTCTTTGTTTCCAATGCATGCCATAAGTGCTGAAAGCAGTAGGATTTTAAATTAGTTTAATAACCACGTCAATGAGCATTTCTTTCATATATTTAGAGTATGCTTCCATTTGCAATTTTCATGATTTAGTTTCACACAAAAATTAAGAAAATGCATTAAGAGTATTAATTTCATGTAAAGAAAATGCCTCCTATATTCGTGAACTATTTCTTTGTACCAATATTTGACTTTTAAATTATAAGATATAGTTGCACAAGAGTAAAGTCGAATACTATTACTTGTGAACTCGGTTATTTTTACTTTGTTTTTTTGTCTTTAGCTGTCTATGCCTTTCTTAAGTCTCTTCTAAAGTACACCTTTAAACTCTTGTCTCTTTGATCCAATTACTTACAAAGGCAAAATAAAACCTTTGTTAAAATTAACTTTGCTAACGTTTCTAATCTGATTTGTTAATCAATAAAGCATCTGATCCATAATTTTTGTTCTCTTATTCTTCTTTTTGGGTTTTGTATATACTGTAATGTATTATTGTCCCCGTTTAAGTAGTTGACCAGAAACCATAAGAAATAAATTTTCTCTTCTATTTCCATCTGCATCATATTATACTTTGCATTGTTCAGCCTTAAAGTTTTTCACCCTCAGAGAAAAAGCTCCCCAGAGTTCTGTGAATACAGTTCATATCATTCATACATGTCCATTTGGGGGAGGGGCTGATGTTTCTTTCATAGCAGGAATCAAAGTAACTGGCTAATCAATGGAATTTAACATGGTATATTGCTATGATATCTTTAAAATAATATTTTCATTTAACTTTTATAAATGGAAATTTGTTTTCTGAGAAGGTGTTTGTCTGATGCCTAGTCCAATTTACTAATTTAGAATAAATTCAATTTACTTTTCTTTTAACTGAAACTCATCAATCAAACAATTAAAATACATTGTTATAGGAGTTCAAAATCAAGATGTGAGTGGAGTGGACTGCTTTTAAACTGTAAGGGAAAATATTGATTCCAGTTAGCCTCTTTTGGGGGGCTTCTATATAACTGTCCTTACCCTAAATAGCAGACATATACGTATATACAAGTGTATTTTTGTCTTTGTTTATGTATTTATTTTTGGTGTTGGTATGTTTTATTTGGAAAGAAACAGCAGTAGTAGTTAGGACTTATTACTCACTCCTGACAGGGTTTAAGACTGGCAGGGCTTGATATATGGTGCTCAAACTCAGATAAGCCATATATGCAAGGCAAGCACTTTACTTGCTGAACGATATCTCAGGCCCCACAAATTTAGTTTTAAACATTTTATCTAATTCTTATTTGTGTGTGTGAGAGAGAGCAAGTGAGCGAGTGGGAGAGAGAGAGAGAGAAAGTGGGAGAGAGTGAGAAAGTTCTTTTTGTCTTTTTAAAGACTTCTTTTTTTGCCATTATACTTCAATTATTCAGTCAGTAGATTTTATTTTTCTCTTCAATTCCATCATTGTTTTTCTATTCATGAAAAGTTGAAGGTATGTCAGTATGTAACTATTGTATTTGAATACTTCAAAAAATCAGTATCTCTGCTTTTTAATGTATTGTTATTCACCATAATAAATTAAAAATCTTTCTTATCCCTTTTATGTCAGTTCTTACATCACCTCATACTATTTACAATTCTCTGTGTTAGTTGATTTTGATACCATGAGAAATATTACTAGATTCACTACAAAGAAGTTTACATCTTAGGTTAAGCCAACGGATGTGGAATTAGGAAAGCAGTGACTGCATCCCATTAAGGGTAATTTCAAACGATGCAAAACGATGCAATTATGATTTAGCTTGATTTTGCAGGAGAAATTTGAAAATTTGTTATAATTTAAAATTGCCTTTATTAGTGTTAAGAATTCTAGCATAATAACTAGATAACTAAGTTATCTTTCAGTCATTGGTTAAATGTATCCTCTCTGGAGATATTAATTCTTGGTTCTTCCTGAATATGTAAAACCTGTCAGTAAAAAGCACAGAATACAGTGCAGTGAGAATATATCACAGTTGGACTTGTTTACACATCCTTGATTAGTATTTATATATCTCTTAGCATACATTATTATTATATTTTACCTGTTTGGACCCTATATGTTGAACTGTCTCTGTAGCAAAGTAGCTCTTGCAAACCACCCTCTGTGACATGTTGCTGTACTATATAAAATTCTGTCTTTAAAATGTAAAATGTAAATATTTAATGATGCTATATATAAAATGCAACTTATTTCACCTATTCTTTTTCATACAATTTTTGTCACATAATCAGATGACTAATCATAATCAGATATTATAATCTGTTCCCAGATACCATATATACCATAATCTGATCAATAATAATTATAATTAATTAATGTTACAATAGAGTGCAATAAATATCTGATTTTATTGAGAGAGTAATCTAAATTCTATTTTAGGCAAGTCTTTACTCAAAATGACAAATAAGCAAATTGTATTTATGTAAATATATTTATATATCTAAGTCTATATATACACTTTATTTTACATTAATAAACTAATGTATTTATAGTGTAATAATTCTTACATAACATTTTTTGAAAAACTTCATATGTATATATAAGACCTACAAATACTCTTCAATTTAATCAGTTAATCAAGAATTACCTGAAAGATGTGGTAAAAATATGACACAAATATTTGTGTTAATATGGACATATATATTTTATAAAAATATATATAATATATAATATATATTTACATATATAAATATATATATTTATATATATTTATAATATATATATATTTTATATATATATTTTTTTTCGTTTTTGGGTCACACCCGGCAGTGCTCAGGGGTTACTCCTGGCTCCATGCTCAGAAATTGCTCCTGGCAGGCACGGGGGACCATATGGGGCACCAGGATTTGAACCGATGACCTTTTGCATGAAAGGCAAACGCCTTACCTCCATGCTATCTCCCGGGCCCCTGGACATATATTTTTAATCAAAAATTTTCATTAAAGATGTGGAATTATTTTTGAGAAAAATTTAACTGTTGGTTTTTTTAGAGCCCCATGCAATTATTCTTAAGGACTTCTCCTGGCTTTGTGGTCAGTGTCACTCCAGGCATGCTTAGGAAGCAATATGTTTCTTGGACAAGTGCAGTGAAGAAATCAAACCTACAGCCTGTACATGCAATACATGTGCTCATCACTAAGCTATCTCTTAGTTCTTAAATTAGACTTTTTAAGTAGTTAATTTCACACACTGCTTTTTTAAGTATGTTTAATAATTTTGTGAATTCGTGTAAATGATGTACATACTTTACCTTTCAGGCAGTTTGATTTCCTTGAAACAGTTTTTTACTATATGATGGCTCTAAATAAAGTTACAAGTAAGGGTAAAATGATATTCTATACATTTTAAATAAACTAATATATATTATAAATAGATATTAATAGATGACTATTGTTAAAAATTATATAAGAATTTATATAAAGTATAATACTCAGTGAAAATAAACTTTAATCATCATATTTGGGTAATGAAAGTTGGTTAATTATGTGAAAATATATGTCCAAATCTTGAAAGTACTTTTGAAGTTGAATATCTCATGAATAATGTACTATGCATAGTTTGATGTCTATATGGTCATATTTTCTACTGCTTATATATGTGAAAGATAAATTTTAAGATGGTATCAGATTGTACACACAAAAGTCAAAAAGAATGGAAATATTTGAGAAAGCTCACAGAATAATAATAAAAAAATAAAGCAAACCACTATTTGTGGTTGCTTAAGAAAGAAAGAGTGCCAATCAAAGAAGTACTTGCAAACCAGAGGAAGTAATAACATAAAAATAGGATTGTAATAAAAAAAAAAAAACAGAACAAAGGATTTGGTAGAGCTTCAAGGTAAGATTTCCTCACAAAAGAGTAATTAAGGCTGTGAAAGCAAATAGTCATACACAAAATAATATCTATTGTGTCTATGAAACATGTTTTCATTTTTGGGGGGTTCATATGTACAGCTTTTAATAATCTTTACAATTCATAACATATTTTAGAATTGTATCCTTTCTGTGAAATAGATTGAGATAAGAAGTTACATAAGAATTTTATTTTGAACGATATAAAAGAGAATAGTCATGTTTTTACTATTCCAGATCCTATGGATTTTGAAGAGATGTCACCAAAATATCTGAGCTTTATTTTTTTTTAACTCTAAAGTAACTCATACACCTATACTTAGAAGAAAATCCCTCCAGGGTAAGTTCAGGACAAACCTCTCTTTAACATCTTTCTGTATTTGTCCTCTCTTGGTTTCATCACTTTTACATACACTCATTAAAATTACATAGTCCTACACTATTCTAATGATGACCTTTTATTTAGTTTTTCTGATTATAGT
>PVKC010023392.1:0-17311 GCA_004027635.1 Crocidura indochinensis
AGCTGGTCTGCAAGGTTGCGACCCCTTTGGGGTCCCTCCAGGGACACCGCATTATGTATCCTAGGTCAAGATGGTTTGAGTTTGGATTCCTGGCTTTACCTTAATTAGGTCTATGATTCTGACCAAGTTACTTCAATATTATTCTTTATCTCTATTGCTTTTGTTATTGTTTTTTTGTATATGGTATAACTCAGTAAAATAATCCAGGCACCTTGTTAGCTCAGTGCTAGATATCATTATCAGCACAACATGGTCAATTCAGTGTTAGATAACAAATACTTAATATTAATTGAAGCAAAAAATTACATTTGAAAACTCACAAGCAATTAGGGGTTGACAATTTAAAAAAAGTTGGGAAAGAGAGTCAAAAACTTTTTATTGTATTTTTTCTCTGTCACAGTGTATATTAAACTTGTCTGCACGCTAGATTCTTAAATAACAAGATTTAAATGTGTCACGGATGTGGATAGGATTTGGAATGCTTTCGATTCTACTGCGGCTTCCTTTGCACAGACAGACCTGTAAATTCACTCTTATTCTTTGTGTGAAATGCTGACATTTATGAAATCTTGCTGAATCTACATTTCCTCACCTACAATAAATAGAGTCAGAGAGAGCATAGAGCAATAGTATTTTCATTTAGTAACACTAGACTGGAGACTAGAGTCAGGTAGTGTGAAGATTTTACTTTCTGAATAACTCTGCAAGATTTGCAGCATAATTTCTCTGAACTTCAGTCTTTCATCTATAAATATGGCAAAACATCCCTATGAAAACTAAGTGACACAATCCCTATATAATATAAAATTACATGATTAACTAATGACTAATGCTTTTAAAAATTTAAATTCTAGCTATCACAGCTATTTCTATTACTATGAAGATGATGACTTTGAAGTGTAGTTCCAAACTGGTGGAACTTCAGAGGTCATGGGGGCCATACCCAGAGAATGGCCGGAGGAATTTAATGGGGGGCCTGGCACTTCACTTCCTAGGTATGTGCCCTATTCCATTCTTGACATTTTTATCTGAGCAGAGCATTTTACATTTCCCTTTCATTTATCTTTTTAGTAAGGAGTTCGCAAGCGATTCTCAGAGGTCTGGGAGCTCCAATGGCAGAGCAAGGGCAAGAAGATACTGTGCTGCTTGATCTGTGGATACCTCAACTATCTAGTAGTGCTGGAGGCCTCAAGGCCACTGTCAGTACTCAGGGTCGTTCCTGGTGATATTGGAGGCACCATATATTACCTGAATCAAACCCAATTCAGGTGAAGATCTGACAAATATTCTGTCTTCCCATTTTGATAGTTTTAACTTTAATATTAAATTTTTTTTTAAAAATTTACTTTTTGTGTTCCACATTTAGTTTTTAAGAAAATTTGGAATCATATATGAGCTTTCTGGGCCATACCTGGTGACACTCAGGAGCTACTTCTGGCTATTCGCTCAGAAGTCACTCCTGGCAGGCACGGGTGACCATATGGGGAACTGGGGGATCGAACCGAGGTCCGTCCTAGGTTAGCCGTAGACAAGGCAGGCTCCTTACCTCCAGTGCCACCGCCCGGCCCCCATATATGAGCTTTCTACTCTCAGTCTTTAAAATGTTAGAGAAAAACTAATGTATCAAGAAGTAACACAAAGGGGCTAGAGCGATAGCCCAGTTTACCTTGTAAACTGCCTTCCCAGGTTCAATCTCAGGCTTCTCATATGGTCCCCTGAGCTTTCCAGGAGGGATTCCTGAGTTCAGAGTCAAGAGCAACCCCTAAGTGCCACAAATAAAATAAGACAACATTCTATGATCTAAGACTAACTGTACAGATGTGAATTAAACCGATATCACTATTGAGATAGTATATAATTAAGGCACTTACCTTGCATGTATCTGACCCTGTTTTCATATCTGGTATTCCATAGGATCCCCCAATCAAGCTCAAAGTAATCCCGGAGCACAGAGTCGTGAGTAGTAAGCAAGTCTTGAACACTGTCAGGTGTAATTATCTCCCACAAATGAATTAAAGCCAAACAAATTTAAAAACTAGAAGGTGTCAGAAATTCACAAGACTACCTTATAAATAGAAAATATTGTAATGATGTACTTTTACCCCACGATAAGTGATATTTTTCTTGGAAAAAAAAGGTATGTGTCCTAAGTACACAAATATGCTTATTTTAAAACATGAAACTAGATCTACTTTTAAACTTTTTAAAAGTATTAAATTTACTTTTATAAATCAAAAAAGGAAGAAAAATTAATTGATCACAGAAATTGAAGAATAACCATCTCAAAGTCATCTAAAAGCATAGTGTCAATTTTCAATTAGTGAATTGTGGGGTTGAAAATGTGGGGCTGGAGGTAGAGCAGAGGTGTGGTCTCTGCATCTTGGAATGTAGCCCTGGAGCTCTGAGTACCATGAATATGACCTGAGAAATTCCTGTCAAGATAGGATCCAAGCAGCACTTTGTCCATAGGTTCTTGCACACTTTATTTCCAACTACTCTGTGTCTTAGGTAAAAACTATAAACCTCAAGATTTTCTTTATATAGAGCAAGTATTAAAGAGTCAGAAATCTTTGCTATTTTCATCTTCCCTGACCATGCCATATCTAAAATAGATAAATCTTTGAATTAACATGGCTAAAATGAAATGTTAATAGAAATATTGAGACAGATAGATGGCATAGCAGGTGGAGAGTTTGCTTTGCATTTGATCACTTAACATTTGATTCATAGCATCTTATATAGTTCCATAAGCACCACCAGGGGTGATCCTTGAGGTCAGAGCCAGGAAAAGGTTGGTTTGGCCCTAGGACCAAAGGGAAAAAATAATGAAAAGTTTATCAGAAGGAGATTATTAGAGAGCATATCAGAATAGAACAAATGAGAGAAAGAGGAAATAACGTGTACTCCTCAAGTCCTATGGAATTTAGTGTCAGCCTTGAGCTATGTATTCTTATAGATCTTATATTTCTCTATCAGAACTAAAGTATAAAACTCCTACAGTTACTATTATGCACATATTACTTTTATATTAAAATTGAAACACAGCAGCATAGAACACTAAAAAGGATCACACTGAGAAACTAAATATGATCTCTCCTTTCAAATTAAAGTTTTACATCAAAACCATCTTCAATGAAAATAAAATGGAGTCATTTTGGCAATGTTCTTTCCTCTGCACATTTAGATAAATTACAAAGCCGATTCAGTCTGAGGGCAAAGAAAGAATAGTGAGATCAAAACAAACAAAAAAGACATCATAAAAAATGGTTTGAAAGCTAAGAAATACACTTATATAAAAACTGATGATTCAGTAAATTTCTATAGAAATTAATTTATTCTTCCATAAATACTAAGATATCAAAGGTTGATTTATATAAATACCTATACCAAAAATGGAACAATTTAGAATAGAGAAGCTAAAAGTGAGGATTTGAGTGTCCAGGAATTAGTCTGTTTTTTTCTGTTCAGTAACAGATATTTTATTAAAACTGTTGTTTATTCAAATAACCACTGAATCCTCTGTAAGAGGACACTACTATATAAAATGAATTGTTTTTTATTTCTAGAGTTTTAGTTCAGTGCTAATTGTGGGAGCATGGATCTGGAAAACATGAGGGAACCAAATGAGTAAGAGAGAGCCAGGAAAGATGGAGCATTACTTGTAGAAGGATGTCCCTGCTTTAGAATGCAATAAAAATTCTATGTCAATGAGTTTCTTTTTAAAAAATATGGAAACATTTAATGATTACAGTTTAAATAACATGCTTATAATAATGTTGATGTTTATGGTTTTGATGCACACAATTATCACATCTCTTCAGCACCAAATACCTTATGTCCTCCTGGAAGCCCATGTTTTACTCAGTTTACCTTAGTCTTAGAAAATGCAATCAGTGATGTTGGGTTCTTTTGTTGTTGATTTTACAGCATGCCTTGCAGTACTTGAGGCTTATTGCTGATTTTACAGACAGTGAACATTCCTTCAGGAGTTCCAGGGATCAGACCAGCATGGCTACATGCAAGGCAAGTGCTCAACCTACCATACTATCTCTCTGGACCCTGATGCGTGTTCTTTAATAGACTTGAGATATGTAAAACTCAAATCATGTTTGGTATTTATAACAGGGAGCTATATATCATTTAGTTCTACATGATTCGTTTTGACAGAGGTCTGCAAGAGTAACCTACTGAGAAATTTTCACTCAATCAATCAAAGCATGAGAGTGGTAAATTACTAATATTCAGATAAAATCAATATTATGCTTATAAAATGATGGCTATATAGCATGGATGACTTTAAGTACTTTAGCCGAATTATTATTAATCTTTACAATATTCTGAAGCTGAGGTTTTATTACTGTTCTGAAAAACTTGTAGATAATAAAGGCAATAAAGAGGTAAAGTAACATTTTATAGAACCTATGACTGGCAAATAGTAGAGATAATGTTTGAACAATACCATTAGTTAAAGTAATTATTTTTTGCCACCAACCAAAATACAGATCAAAAAGTGGAAAAACAAATAAAATTTAAATTGAGTTTTCCAAAATATCCACATTTAAATGTGCATGGTACAAAGATAAATAGTATGTGAATTAAGGACAAAAGTTGGTAAAAATCCAATAAATTCTGTGGGAAAAGAATGGGGAACATTTTTTCTTTTCCTTTTTTTTTTTGTTCTGAGCTCACATGTAGAAGTTATCAGGGCCTATTTTCCAGCTCAGTTCTGAGGAATTAATTTGGACAGCTTGGGGAAGAGGGGTGAAATGGTACTATGAATAGAAACGTCCAAGTTTCTTATATATTTGCATGCAAAACTAGTTTCAAACCCTTTAAGCCATCATCAATGAAATATTTATAAATAACAAAGTTTCATTAAATTCATGGGAATAGAGTAAAGGTTTTCTGTGCATAATCATAATGTTATACTGGAAGATTACATGTTGATGGTAAAAAGTAAATTAAAATTATTTATGAACTATAATCATACAAATTAAAGTGATTGTGCCAGAGCAAAATTTAATTGATCAAAACAAAATATGCTATTTGATCAAAAATAAAATTAAAAAATTCATTATAATTTTATGTCAATTGCCATTCTTGTTTTAAGGTTAACTAGATTATTTTAAATAGTGATTTTAACACCTAACACTATGACTAGAAACTTTAAAATATGGCAATAATAATTAAAATGAAGGGTTTTAAACATCTTAAACTCTTTTCAACGACAGAAATCTTATATTTCTAGAAATTTCCTGTGTCTAGGTAAAGTAATTTAGTTTCTCTGAGATATTCCCATTTAAATATTTCATTTATTTACTTATTTACTTATTTTTTGAGCCACATTTCACTATCCTTAGGGTTATTGATGGCTTTGTATTAAGGAATTATTCCAGTCATTACTCAAGGATCCATATTGATAAGGTGATTGAATCTGGGCTGGTTGCATGCAAATCTAGCATCGTATCCACAATAATATCACATTTAACTTGATACACCTGTTTATAATAGCAGTCCTGCTCCCAAAATTTTGTAAATTGGGGGAAATATGGATGGTAGATGATCTTCTCAGGATTACACATTGCATTTGAATGCATCTTACTGAATTTAAAATCTTAGAAGGAAAATATTTCTTTGATCAAAAATTTTATAGAAAGTTACTTATATTCAAAAATAAATAATTGAATAATTTAGTGCAAAATATATATATTATAATGCTGTACAACAAAAATAGATGTTAAAACTATGTACATATCTTCTAAGTAGCTTAACAATATATTACTACTTTTCTTATTGGATATTTTACTTATAGTAATACAATTGTCACAAATATATAATTTCTGGGGAAAAACAAGGAGAAAGGGAAAACATCTCAAGTAACTACAGAGTATCTTTTATATATACAAAGAGTCTTTGAGTACAGAATCTGCATGATCCATGAGCACAGACCATGATAGCCCTATTTTTTCTCACTATTTCTGGCCCTAATTATAACCTCCAGCTTAATTGTCTGAATATGATCAAGAGTGAACCTAAAGCCCTTGAGCAAATAAACAAAATGATAAGTATAAATTATAAGTAGCATTAAGTGTGTTGATTCAATTACTGAACATATTAAATACTATACATTTTAACTGTTCTTGATATTTGGAGAAAAATTAAAATTTTATTGTAGCAATAAAATCAATCAAAGTCTAAATGTATCCTTCAATAAATTAATATTTTAAGATTCAGATGCCAAATTTTCTTAAATGTATGCTCAGTAGGAACATCTACAAAACTGTACTACCTAATAATTTTGTACTCTAAGTTACCTAAAAGATTTGTACGTAAAGTTAACACTGCAGATTTATATACAGCTGTCTGTGCAAGAAAATCACTGAACATTGAGTGGCCTAATGTTAGCCTACATCTGGGCATCAATGAACTGTACAGTGAACATAATGTTTAAGATGAAGTGTGTTAAATCAGTTACATCATTTGCTTTGATCTCCATTAAAAAACAATCAGGTTCAGAAAACTAGTGAGTAAGAAAAATGCCAGAAGAATAGAGCTCTGAGTTTATACTATATTATTATTACTATTATAATTATTATTATAATTATTATTATTATTTGGTTTTTGTGTCACACCCACTAAAACTTAGGGGTTACTCCTGGCTATGCGCTCAGAAATTGGTCCTGGCTTGGGGGACCATATGGAATGCCAGGGATCAATCGCGATCTGTCTTATGTCAGCGCATGTAAGGCAAATGCCCAAGCGTATGCACCATCGTTCTGGCCCCAGTAGTATTATTTTATTTTGTGCTAATATTACAAATTTGGTAAAGGCAGAAAAATGGCTGTGTTGGCCAAACTCTGCATGAGAAAAAAAGGTCCTATTAATTTAGTAATGATCTGTGGCAATTTTAAAGTGTTTTTCAAGAGGAATAATTCATATGTAAGAAACAGAACATATATTCCAAAGTTATGACCATCCTATATAAAACTGGAGAGAATGCTGGCACCTATTCTTTTGTAAATCTGTTTTTAAATCCTATTTTGACTTTCAGGTGGTAGAGACATGAAGTTTTTCTGGACACAAGACTTGATGTTACTAGCTTGCTAATGAATGATTAGTCACACAGTGTAAAATGTCCTTGGTGAAAAAAGAGAACTGAAAGAGAAAATTAGAAGTGGAAATAGAGTCAAAAGTACAGCACATAATTTTCTTGACACTATGGATTAAGTAGATTTATGACAAATGATTTGTTTCTTGTCTAAAAAGAGTTAAAAGAAAGAGATAAAGTAATAAAGAGGAGAGAGAGAGAGAGAGAGAGAGAAAATCCCTCATACTTTCCTTCCTGCCAAAGAGGAAGGCAGAAGGGAGAGAATGAGAAAAACTGGGGACACTGGTGGCAAGAAATATGCACTGATGAAAGGTTGTGTACATTGTGTGACTGAAACTCAATCATGAAGACCTTTTAAATTGTGAAGAAAAAAAAAGAGAAAACTCAACTATATTATCAACAATCTTATATCCATGGTGCTTAAAGTAATTAATTTAAAAGAAACCAAGAATTTTCTTGCTCTTATCCCAATTCTAATAGGAGAAATTAACATTACATACATGACATTCAGTGATTTATCAGGAGGTGAGAAAAAAATTTAAATGAGTAATAACTACAACTATTGAACCCAAAGTAAAATGGGAAGAGATTCATAGAGAAGTTTTTCAATTCTTATTAAGAATAACAGACAGGGACTGGAGAGATAGCACAGCGTTAAGGTGTTTGCCTTGAAAGCAGCGGATTTAGGATGGACTGTGGTTAGAATCCCAGCATCCCATATGATTACCATATGCCTGCTGGGAGCAATTTCTAAGCACAGAGTCAAGATTAACCCCTGAGTGCCACTTACTGCGACTCAAAAAAAAAAAAAAAAGAAAAAGAAAAAGAAAAAGAAAAAGAATAACAAACAGAGATCAATACTGATTATAATTACTACTGTGTTGTAATACAGATAACAAGATGTCTATATTTTCAATCAATCAATTTTGATAACACATATATCATCATTTTTAGTCCACTGAGTGTTATTGTAAAATATCTTCTATATATTAAACAACTTAGTAGAAAATAAAAAAGCTATAAAATGGACTAAGTACTGACCCACAGAAAACAGTCCCAAATCAAATAGTGAAAAATATTTCCATTAGAGACAATAAAGTCTCTAAGAATAGAATACGAACATAAAAGTTTATGAAGTAAAAAATGAATTTAAATAGAACATTCCAGAGCACTTGTCTTGTACAGATCAGGGTTTGATCCTTGCACCCCGAATGTTCCTACAAGCAAGCATAGAGCCAGGGGTAAGAAAAGCCCTGAACACTGTTGGGTGTATCCCAATGGAAGTACTAAAATAGAAAGAGAAGATACAATCCACTAAAGACCCATTTTTGAACACTGTGCAACTTGACACTTTTCTATTAAACTAAGAAGATATTATTTCTACCATTCTAGTCTTCCTTCAGTTTCCACCCCTTTTCCAGTTCAATTGAAAGATAATTGCATTGCAGAGGTTTGAATTATTCATGTTATTTTTAGTCTAATAACATCAAAGTAGGAATTTCTGCACATGTATTATTATTTCATATGCTGAGATATGACAATCTTTTTAATAATTTTGTATATTGAGGGGGTATTATACTACACTTGGGGGTAGTCAGGGGTTACTTATTCTATAATCAGAATCACTCCATATGCAGTACAATGAACTGAACAAGTACTGACCACATACAAGGTAAGTGGTTTAACTTTATTAATCTTCCCCTCACCTATAATTTCAACATATATAACACTGCAATCACTTCTGATCATTATTCAGACTAACTGTGGCATTGCCTGCTTGTTTTCTTATTGTTTCTTGAGATTCATGCAACTTGGAGACATGGGAGTCATGGCTACTTAGGACTCTGGAGAAAAATAATGTCAAATATCTTTACAATAGTAAGAGGCAGAATTATAACTCAGAACTAAACTTCTCTATCTCTGTGCCCCAGGTAAGTAGTTAGAGATTGTTCTTTTCAATTGTCTCCAGGGAAGAAAAATAATGAGGGAGGAAATTTGAATGACTGAACATTACTTAACAAGAACTTGTTAGTATAATAATTGTCAGTGTAGGCAGATTCAACTGGGAATAAAATTGATGATAGCAGCTCAGCACAACTGTTCTAACCAAAATGACAGTGAAGTGGGCAGCAGGGGTTCTGCTAAATAGAAAAAACAAATGGCGATAAGAGGAAAAGTCAAAGCAAAACATTCACTACGGTTTCAATGCAAATAACCGATATGCATTTGTCATCCAAATAAAATTCTCTTTTATTATCTTTGCTCGCTTTGGTTGCAATTTTATTAACCATATTTTCTTGTGTGTTAATTCTTACTGTCTCTCATCACTTCAGAGAGCTCAATAATATATCTTTTAGAAATAGTCTTGGCAGTCCATTTATCCTATCCTATATTCAAATAGGATTGAATAGGATATTCAATAAGATCCTATATTCAAAATAAAAACAGGTATTATAACTAAAATATTAAGGTAGTTTGTTAATTTTTATTTTTATTTATTTATTTATTTATTTTTTGGTTTATGGGGTCACACCCGGCAGCACTCGTGGGTTACTGGCTGTACGATCAGAAATTGCTCCTGGCAGGCTCCGAAGACCATTTGGGATGCGGGAATCAAACCACTGTCCTTCTGCATGCAAGGCAAACGCCTTACTTCCATGTTATCTCTCCGGCCTCTAAGGTAGTTTTTTAATGTTAGCTCTATCTCGTTTATTTGATTAAACAAAAATGACATAAATTTTAAAGGAATGAGTTTATTGTCCAAAAAGACAGTATCTATACTTAAAGGCTGAGCAGTGTCTTAAAGGCTGAGCATTACTTTGGTATCTTTTCCAGGTTTTTTTGTGGGCCACAGAAATATAATCAGAAGATGAACACTTTTACATAAGTTACTTGCTTGGTTTCTGTCATTTTTACAGCTTGTAACCTAACATTTAGGATTTTCTAGTAAAAATCCAAAGGAAAGAACCCATTCACCATCAATAACTCTCCCCACTTTTTCGGCTTGAGTAAAGCATTTAGCTTTTACCATTTCCCAAGAAATTGAAAGACTATAATTATTGCCACATTTGCTTTAGAAAGAACCTGACAAACAGATCTGAGAAACTATGGTACAAGGTGTTCTTTTGTAACATGTGGCTTATATTATTCCTGCTTTTTGATTTGCAATATAGAGAGTTGTTCTCTCTATACAGTCACTTGTTTTTATATCTATGCTTACCTTAGGAGACCATACGCACAGTTCAGTTTGTCAGCCAACACTCAGTATGATGTTTTCTCACATTGAACTTCTCTGTTTTTAATGGCATAACTTCCTATGTTGAACCTGTGACGATCTCCCATATGCCAGTATAGCAGCAGAATGAACTTGGAATGGACAATGAAGAACAGACCAAGAACAAGTTCTTGCTACTATTTATAGTTTCTAACCTATCATAGCAACCCTTGCTTCTGCTAGGATCAGTTCTAGAACACTCTCACAGGAGGCATTCCCATTATGCTACCTCTCCCACCAGGTCAGAATCTAGACACTACTCTTAAGTTAGTATAATTAGTATAAGGGGGAAATGTAATTAGTATAAGGGGGAAATGCACCTTTCCTTGCCCTCTGATTTTGTAGTTTAGAATGTAGTGTTGAGAATTTTATTGAAGAGAATTCTGTACATTTTTCTTCTTTAATTCATGTTATTCAACCATTATTTTTTAATTTCCATTTTATTTAAATAAGTGATTGAAAATACTTTGAAATCTGCTCTTTGAGTTATTTTTAAAAACTATGAAATCTGGCAATTAAAGTACAGCTGCTCTTTTATTTGTTCCAGACAAGTAACATTCCAGCTGTCATGGGTAACATTGAGTTTGAGCTTTTCCTCAGATCAGTCTCTTATTTGGTTCAGATTGTAAGATAAAAGAGATATGCCAGAGAGACATTATAATGTGCTGGATTTTGACAAATCCTCTACCACCACTGCTTATGGTCTGATGTGAGATTGGGTATGTTTATAAATTACTTTGTATTTATTTTTTTACCAATTCTTTTTTATAGTAACATATCATAACATATAATATAATTAATATATATATATATAATACATGTAAGTCAAAGAAAATTTCTGATTAAAACACATTTATTTTTATCATAATAGCTTACATATCTTTCACAGTAGTATTTTAGGTACATTGAATCAGGGGAATACCCATCACCAAATATGTCGTCCCCCCATCCCAGTTCCCTTTCTGCAACCCATACCCCCCCCCAATCACTCCCCCGGGCTGCTAGAGTAGGTGGTCCTCTCTTTGTCTAGCTTACTATTAGTGATCATATATCTGTTTGTCCCTGTTACCCTCCCTTGTTTTCCCCTCTATTTAAGAGGTGGAGCTAGATAAATCAAGTTATGTGGTTTTGTTTGAAGGAAAGAAAAGAAATAGATTAGGGTACAAAATAAGAAAAGAAAAAATAAAGAAGTCAAATACGCTGAAAATGGACAGAGTTCTTCTAAAAGAAATTTATTTAAAAAATAGTTTTAAGGTACTAATTTTTACAGTAAAATTGAATAAAAAATAAACCATTAACTAGCAAGTATATGTACATATTGAATATATTTACTTGAATGCACAAAGAACAACTGCTAAAATTAATATAAATTTTCAGTGGGGCAACTCTGTAGAATTTGTATGTCAAATTATTGTCTTATGAAATAACAAATATTTATAGGATTTATGTCAATAGTAAATGTTTCTGACATTTGATTAAGCTATAAAATAAATAGAATTCACATCATTTTTATGTAAGTTAAGCAGCTTTACTGACGTTTTTCCCAAATAGGATTATCTACCTCTAAATTTATATCATTCTATAATGTCTATCATATAATATAAATTTTAGGGGCCGGAGAGCTAGCACAGCGGTGTTTGCCTTGCAAGCAGCCGATCCAGGTCCTAGCGTGGTTGGTTCGAATCCCCGTGCCTGCCAGGAGCTATTTCTGAGCAGATAGCCATAAGCAACTACTGAGCGCTGCCAGGTGTGGCCCAAAAACCAAAATAAATAAATAAATAAATAAATAAATTTTATATAAAAACACGCATTTGTATAAAGTAAAATAAATTTAAATAATCCATAACAGTGAACATTTAATTTGACTTACAATCTATCTAGGTTTCTCACCCTAAAATATTTTTAAATGTGATTTAGCTCTTTAGAGAGTACATTTATAGTAAGAAAGATAAAATAACAACGTGTAAGCTTAGAAGCCTTCTATTACAGAATCTGACAACATCTACACATTGAAATTCTATCAAGGGCCAAGTAGCAGTGAATGAAATGTATTTAAAAATAAAAATTAGGGGCCAGAATGATAGCAAAGAGGTAGGGTGTTTTCCTTTCACATTGCCAACCTGGGCAAACCTGAGTTTGATCCTGACATCTCATATGGGTCCCCAGAGCCAGGAGTGATTTCTGAGTGCAGAGCCAGGAATAACCCCTGAGCACTGCCAGTTGTGGCCCCAAAATCAAAAAATAAGAAAAATAAATAAATAAAAATTAAAGTCCAGAATAACACCAGCTTGAATTCTGGATCAAGGATATAACATGATATTATAAATTCACTAAAATTAGATAGAAATGAATGTAGACTCTAAAGCAAAAACTAAGTAAACTAAAAATAAGTTAACAGAAGAAATACCATGGGTTTAACTATATTGATTCAAATTCCTCTCTCAACATATGTCAGTTCTTGCAATAATAATGCTGGGTAACAAACCATAACAAAAATCAGTGAATTAACACAACTGTCATTTATTCTCATTGCACATGTTTGAGGATAAATTGGAATTAATTTATATCAGCTGTTTTGTCAGGGCTTGGTTACAGGCTGCAAGTCCTTTCAGATCAATTCCAAGTATCTTGTGATGGGCCCAATTTGACTGGGCTATGGTCACTTGGAAGAAGAACATACAAGGAATAAAGTGTAAGCACATTCTGCTCTCATAATTTTTCAAGATTATGTTTTCCAGAGTTCATCAATGAATCTTTGTCATTTTAAACTAAGACCTAAGCAACCTTAAAGTTTGGACAGACCTTGTATATTTGTCTACTAATGTGTTTGGCTCATTCTCTGTGAACAAACTTTGCTGCAGGAGGTAAAATGTACCAGTCCAACTGACATTAGGTGATGTTATTTTGCCAGAATTTGTTTAGTAGTTCCATTTTAGGAAGGTTTATGCATAGAATAAACAATGGAAGTGCATTTTTCTTAAAACTTCATCAGTTTCCTAAAATGTTTGAATACTCCAATACATATACAGACTCCATTAGAAAACTATATAGAATTACATTGCAAAAGGCAAGGACCATGAAATAATATCCCATCTTTTATTCCTGGGCCTAGAACCACACTAAGGGATCAATAAGTATTTACTAAAATTTAATAACATTGAGTTAATATCAATAAAAATGTCATCAAAGATAAATATATATTTTAATTTTCAATAAGTAAATTTGATGAAAGGATTAAAATAACCGTGCTAGTTTTATAAATGAAAAATTAAATTATTATTCGGTCAATATATTTTAATTCTATCCACTATATTTCCTCCCTAGAAATTTAAAGTGTTCACTAATATGCTAACTGGTCATATGAACTTTGTTCATATTTTAAAAATCTATTTGAATAATAAACCCATTTTATATGAAACTTGAATTTTTTTTTGGTTTTTGGACCACACCCATTGACGCTTAGGGGTTACTCCTGGCTTGGGGGACCATATGGGAATCAGGGGATCGAACCGTGGTCCGTCCTAGGCTAGCACAGGCAAGACAGCAGGCACCTTACCTCCAGCGCCACCGCCCTGCTCCCAGAAACTTGAATATTTTAATATTCATAAGAACTAGTGCTTTTGGAGCATGAGTAGAGTTCAAATTATTTAAAGTAAAGTCAAATAAGTAACACAATACTGTAAATAATTTTTGGTGAGCACTGACGAATTAAAAAATGCAAAATGATTTAATAAGAAAAGCTATCCATGAACAACCTATTATATATGAAGTAACGATTAATTAAAATAAATTTTAATTGCTAGAGTACTCAATTATGAGGATATTGTGGCTATAATAGCAAAAATATTCTTATCAAAAGATACAATTTGATAAAGTTAATTTTATATCTCATTCCAATTAAATAATGATATTTTAATGAAATAACATTTTATATAAATGTATAATAAACTGCTAATATTGGATGTTTAAATCTTGTTGATTTTATTATACTCTAAAAATTATTAATGTAGTTATAGCTCAGATAATAAAAAATATCAATTTATTCACCTGATAGATGTAAAAAAAAATTCCCAAAATATATTAGTTTTCTGCAATGCCTTTAGGGTGGAAAGCGGGTAACTAAATCTTACAGTACTTCAAAGTTGAGGCTAAAGATTCATAAAATAGTTATTTTTATATGAACTAAAAATATCAGACCAGAAGTATTTGGTGTTCTTTCTTTCTTTCTTTCTTACTTACATATTTCAACTCAAATTGAGCCATTACTTTCTAGTTGTTATTGTTTTTGTGTGTTTTGCTTGTTTTGTTTTTGGGTCACACCCAGCAACACTCAGGGGTTACTCCTGACTCTACGCTAGAAATCGTTCCTGAAAGGCTCTGGAGACCACATGGGATGCCAGATTCGAACCACATTCTTTCTGCATGCGAGGCAGACACCCTACCTTCATGCTCTCTCCGGCCCATTTCTTTCTAGTTTTTAATGACACTGCCTAATTTTGAACTGTCATCTCTACTCTACAATTCTGTTAAAATCACAGCAATGGTGTCTTTGACTGTTGCTTCTTCAGAAGGATTTTACTCCTGGCTTTCTAAGCCTCATTGATTCTTACATTGTTTCTGTTGAATTTCTTCAAAAGATCCATTGACATCACTTTGATTATTTTTAAAGATATTTTTCCATCTTCTTTTAAGACTTTTTCTTTCCAACTTCTGCTCTTCTACGTAGGTATTATGAAGCTCATTTTCCAACATAATGATTATGGACTCAGCAGATGTTACTTTGCTAGCTAAGCCTTCTAGTAAGTTTATAATTTTTTCTACCAAAGTGTTTAGTTCTGCCATTTCTATTTGAAGCTGTCTCTTCCTTAGTTTCTTTGGGATCATTGGACATTCTCAAAATGTCCTCTATATTTGAGAAATTCTATGACACATAATAAGAAAAACTAGAAGAAATGGATCAATTCTTGTACCCTTATAACCTACCAAGTTTAAATCAAATTCATCTCACACATCTGATCAGACCCATCACTACTGATGAAATTAAAATGGTAATCTGAAGGGGGGTGAAAAAAAAAAGTTAAAAAAAATAAAAAAATTAAAAAAAAAAGAAAAAAAGAAAAGGAAAGAAAAAAAAATAAGGCCTCCCAATTCTTATCACAGGCTGTGTTCTTCACACTGACTGTATAGAAAGAGGAGGTACAGTAAATTCACCCCATATACACCTCAACCCAGACCCTTGCCTGGTCTGTATTGGGAATTTAGGGAACAAAAAAAAAAGAAATTAAAATGGTAATCTAAAGTCTTCCCCAAAACTTCCAATACTTTTTATGCTCTTCCAGGAAACTGAAAAAACAGAAACATTACCAAATAGAGTTTTTTTTGGTTTTATGGGCCACACCCATTGACGCTCAGGGGTTACTCCTGGCTATGCTCTCAGAAATCGCTCCTGGCTTGAGGAGTCTTAAGGGATGCCGGGGGATTGAACCGCAGTCTGTCCTAGGCTAACACTTCAAGGCAGATGCCTTACCTCGAGCACCACTGCTCTGGCCCACTACCAAATAGTTTTTATGAAGTTAACATCACCATTCTACCAAAAGCAGAAAGAGTTGCTTCTATAAAAGAGAAAATCAGACCAATTTCCTCAATGAACACAGATGGAGATTCTCAACAAAATTCTATCAAATTGAATCCAATAATGCATTAAAATAACCATACACCATCACCAAGTAGGATTCATCCCAGAGATACAAGGATGGTTTAACATACACGAGTCAATCAATGTAATACAATGTATCAATAAAAAGAAAAATAAAATAAATATCTGAAGATGCAGAGAAGCATATTATAAGATCTAAAACCCATTCATGATTAAAACTCTAAAGAAGTGGGAATGGAAGGAACTTTTCTCAATATAATCAAGTCTATTTACCACAAGCCGATAGCAAATATACTCAATGGAGATAAACTGTAGGCCCTTATCTAAAATCTCGCACAAGACAAGGCTGCCCCCTCTTGCCACTCCTATTTAGCATAGTACTTGAAGTACTTGCCTTAGCAGAGAGGCATAAAAGATATCAAGGTCATTCAAATATTAATGGAAGAAGTCAAGCTGCCACTGTTTTCAGATGACATTATATGACATTTAGAAAAATTTAAAAACTCTACCAAAAATCATCTAGAAACAATATATTGATATAACAAAGCAACAGGCCACAAAATTAAAATGCAAAATCAATGGCCATCTTATACACAAATAAATATAGAGAAGAAATAAACATTAAAATATAAAGTTTACTCAGCTACATTTTATGAAGAAAAGTTATTTGGTGAGAGTTTCTACACACAATTACTCTTGGAACATTCTTCTCTTGGAATAAAAATGTTATTTGCAATTATTGAGAGCTTCCAATCAGGACCAATGTATTAATTGCAGTGAGCACAGATTGAGAAAGTTTCTAACATGCTTGAAAATAAAATTGACGTGAATGGCTAAAAAGGAAAAAGTTTCTATCAAAGAGCTAAAGCAACCCTTAAGAACAAAGATGAGAGATATTACTTTCCCAACTTTAAATTGTACTTCAAAACAATAATCATCAAAGCAGTATAGTATTGGAATAGAGACAATTCCACAGATCAATTAATTTTTGGTAAGGGGGCAATAGACACAAAATGGAGCAAGAAATATTGCACTGGTGAATGAAGATGTGCATTGTATGTCTGAAACCCAATTACAAACATCTTTATAACCATGATGCTTAAATAAAAAGATTGTTTACAAAAATATGCTCATCTGGGCACCAGAGTGGTAGCAAAAGTCATAAGATATCTGCCTTCAGTCTTTACATGACTGAAACCCAAACACAATCATGTTTGTAATCAAGGTGCTTACATGAAGATATTACTTTAAAAAATAAAATGATATCTGCCTT
>PVKC010023393.1:0-17296 GCA_004027635.1 Crocidura indochinensis
ATTTTATTAGGGACTCTTTTCACTTTCTGGATATGCATGGAGTCTTCTTTCCAAAGTGTGGGTAAGTTTTCTGCTATTATTTCCCTAACTACTTGTTCTTCCCCTTTCTCTGTTTCCTCCCCTTCTGGTATACCTACAATTCTTAGATTATTTCTTTTGTCTTTGTTCATTAAGTACTGGACTTTTCCTTCCAGTTCCTTGCCTCTTAATTTCTTATTGGTTTCCTGGTCACTTTGGTTTGCAGTTTTCCTTCAAGTACTGCTATGTGGTTCTCCATCTCTGTGATTCTGCTCCCCTGACTTTTTACGGTGTCTGTTAATTCACTTAATTGCTTTTGTATGGAATCTCTCATATTCTGTATCAGATCTTCTTTAATTTGGCTAATCTGTTCCTCCATGGATTTCTTGTACTCAGTAGTTAGCGATTCTCTCATTTCCTGTACCAGGACTTGCATCTCCTTTCTCATGGCTGCTTTCAAATCTTCATCTCTTGGATCTGTGCGTTTTAGTGGACTTGGGAACTTATTAGGAGTTCTCTCTGTATCTCCAGGTGTTAGGGTCCTCTTCAGTCTGCCCATGTTTTCATGCATTTATTGGTGTGGCTTGGAGAGCAGTGCCTTCCAAATTCGGCCTGTTTTTGCTCCCTGTGGTGTAGAGCTGGGAGGGTCACAGACGGGGGGAAGTTCCCCTACCTTTTGCAGCCACCTAGAGCTGGGACTTGAGTGAGGTAGGGGTGCAAATGGGGGGGGAAGTTCCCCTAACTTTTGCAGCCACCTGGAGCCTGGGACGCGAGCGGGGGAGGGGCCTAGGTATGTTTCTTGCAGGCAGCAGATAATCAGGTTTTTGTTTTCTGAACCAACCTCTACTCTGTGTATTTTAATGAAGAAGTTTAGTCTGTTGACATTTAAGGAAATTATTGACAGAGAGAGTTGTTGTGTTATTGTGTTGTATAAGTTTCTTTTTTTGGGGGGGGTTGGTTTTTGGGCCAAACCCAGTGATGTTCAGGGGTTTCTCCTGGCTATGCACTTAGAAGTCGTTCTTGGCTTGGGGGACCATATGGGAAACCGGGGATCAAACCTTGGTTCGTCCTAGACTAGCGCAGGCAAGGCAGGCACCTTACCTCCAGCGCCACTGCCTGGCCCCCTGTATAAGTTTCTTGTTGTTACAATTGGGTGTTTGGATTATATAATTTATCTCTGAGTAGTTCATTTAGAGATGATTTGGTGGGGCCCACTAGCCTAGGACGGACCACGGTTTGATCCCCTGGTTTCCCATATGGTTCCCCAAGCCAGGAGCGACTTCTGAGCACATAGCTAGGAGTAACCCCTGAGCATCACTGGGTGTGGTTCAAAAACCAAAAAAGAAAGGATGATTTGGTTAGCAAATAGTGTGAGTTCTTTTTTGTCTGAGAATATTTTTAGTCTTCCTTCCCATATGATTGAGAGTTTTGCTGGATAGTGGACTCTAGGTTCGAAGTTTCTTTCATTCAGTAGTTTAAATATGTCATTCCACTATTTTCTTGCTTGAATCATTTCAAATGGGAGATATGATTTGATTCTTATGTTCTTTCCTTTATACTTGAGGTCTCTTTTCTCCCTTATTGCTTTAAATAATTCATCTTTTTCTTTGTTTTTAGCCATTCGGATTACTATATGTCTTGGTGTTGTCTATTAGGGTCTATTTTATTGGGAATCTTTTTGCCTTCTGGATTTGTACAGGTGTCTCTTTTCAAAGGGTTGAAAATTGTTCTGCTATTATTTCCCTCACTATTTGTTCTTCCCCTATCCCCTCTTATTCCCCTTCTGGCATTCCTACAAGTAGTAAATTATTTCTTTTGTCTTTGTTTATTAAGTACCTCACATTATCTTCCAATGTTTGTCTCTCTTTTCTTTGTTGACTTCTTTTTTGTTTCTGGCTTGTATTTTTCCTCAAGTTCATCCATGTAATTCTCTGTGTAATTCTGCTATTGTGCCTAGCTAGCATGTTTTTTAGTTTCCTCAGTTCTGTTTATATGGACTCTCATTTTCTTTGATTTGGATGAACTCTTCATTTATGGATTTCTTAATTTCTTTAGCTAGTGATTCTTTGAATTCCATTGCTAGGACATTAAAAGCTGAACTTATTTCCTCATCTACAAAGTTCATACATTTTGGAGGACTTGAGAATTTATTAGTATTTTTCTCTATTTCCCCAACTGTTAGTGTCTTCATTAGTTGATTCATTATTCTTTGCATAGAGTGGGTTACGTACTGGGGTTTCAAACTTGTTTTTTGTTTGTTTGTTTGTTTGTTTGGGTTTTTTGTTTTTGTTTTGTTTTTGTTTCTTTGGTCACACCCGGCAGCACTCAGGGGTTACTCCTGGATCAACACTCAGAAATTGCTCCTGGCAGGCTGGGGAACCACATGGGATGCCAGGGTTTGAACCACCATCCTACTGCATGCAAGGCAAATGCTTAACCTCTATGCTATCTCTCTGGTCCCAGTTTGATTTCTTTTTTTAAATGGTCTGGTTGTGTAGGAGATGGTTCGAAGTAGATCTATTTTAGGGCTTATTTCTCAGGACACACGTGTTTATTCAGGTCTGATAGAGATGTTAGAATCTAGTTAGTTAGGTTTTGGGGCTATGTTTTTCAAAGGGAGAAAAGAGTTGGGCCTGCTCTGCCTAGGTTTGTCTGGTATAGTCTTAAGTGTCAGCAGGGTTTGTAGGGCAGCAACTTATGACCAGGGTGTGTATGTACCACACATTGGTGATGGAAGCACAGTGATAGCATTGTCTGAGAGTTCCTTCTTGTGCCTGTCCTGGCAAGGTCAGATTTCTCCTATCTGTTCCCTAGTTCCCATGCTTATTCTCTGCTCGGAGCTGTAGGGACAGGCACCAAGATGGCATCCCTCTCATGCTTTCTCCCTGCCTTCCCAGGCAAATTTGGTTCCTGTCTGTTCCCTGGTTGCTGCACTCATCCTCTCCCTAGAGCTGTAGGGATGAAGGCATCCGGAAGTTATGTTTTCTCATAGTAAGGATTGGCCTTGCCATGTTGAACATGAAAACCCTCTGGTCTAACTATTTTATAACTTGGTTTGTACCTTTTCAACCTCTTCACCAATTTGAATCCTAGTTGGTGACACTGTCTTGCACATTTAAAAGTAACTGAGAAAAAATCTGATAAGATTTCATGACAAAAAATATATCCATGTTTGATGATAGATGGGGTTTTGTTTTTGTTTTTTGTTTTGTTTTGTTTTGTTTTGGTTTTGGTTTTTTGGGCCAGGCCCGTTTGATGCTCAGGGGTTACCCCTGGCTAAGCACTCAGAAATCACCCGTGACTTGGGGGGACCATATGGGAAGCCTGGGGATCGAACCATGGTCCTTCCTTGACTAGCGCTTGCAAAGCAGACACCTTACCTCTAGCGCCACCTCTCCGGCCTCTGATGATGGATGTTAATGAGACTAATTGTGGGATGATTTCTTAATATATTAATATATCAAATCACTTGTTGCACACATGAAGCCAATAAATTATCAATAGATCTCAATTAAAAGTGATAAACACAAAAAAGTGATAAACAAAAGTACACTATTTTTAAACACGAGCCTCTAAACTCATAAAATATTCTGCAATTAGCTGATAGGGCCTTAAAAACAGATATATTAAATAACAGCCCATTTGGCATGGATCATAGAGGGTGGTCTTCAGATTCCTGGAAAGGCCCCACAATCTAGAGAAAACTGTCTCCCCATCTATAAGGCCATGAGATAATTCACTGAAAGGGAATACAACTGGCCAGCACCTCCTACTCCATTATCTCAATAAATACAGGAGCAATCACAGATAACATACAGTATATTATGGAAGATAAAAATGTATTATTAATAGTGCTTTAGGTACTCTATTAGAACAATTAATAGCATTATCATCAGATTGCATGCTATATAATATATGTAATATAAATGTTCTCACAGATCCCTACATTGCATGCTTCTGGATATGTTACATCAATTGATTGTTATTGATTGTTACATCAATTACATATCATACTAGAATGATAGACTCTCATAAATTATATAAATATTAAGTATTTAATTATATAATGGTTTGTATGCATTGTATCATGTGTGAATTATATAATAATCTATGATAATAATAAAATATTTATTAGTAAAATAAAAACTATGAGCTATCCAAATAACTATGTTTGCACATATTTGTATCTATTACTTTCTTCTAGGCTTATCTAACTTACTTATGAAACCACCCCTGGCTGCTCTCACACAATCTTCATCAACCTTCACAAAGAATGTCCCAATGGAGACAGGTACAGAGCTTACCTGGCATATGTTTGAACATGGTGAGACTTCCTTCAATCTGGGAGATGGCATAACTCATTGCTTTGTGCCTTGACAAAAGGGGAACAGCCATCATAGCTCCGGGGCCCTTTCTTAGTTGAAAACACCAAAGTTCCCTTTGGTGGGTATTCAACAGAGTTCTACCTGTGCCTATGGCTTTCAGACAGGATTTCTCCAACATTCCATCTTCACCACCTTAATTGCACTGACTTTCCTCTCTTGATCAATTTCAGAAGCACTGGGGAGAAGGGGAGAGAGAATACTGCACACATTGTCCTGGTAGGCCTTAATATTCCTGACTCCTTCTTCCAGGCCACATGAACACACAGAGTACCAAGAACACACAGAGTACCAAGAGATGCCTTAGTAAAAAAGTAGACTAGGTTATTGAACAGATAGACTAGACTATCTGCCACTCCTCAGAAACCTCTGACTTCTTTTTGCTGGTCCCTGGCCCAAATAAACAGACTTGTTAAGTTCTACCATTGAACCCACTGGATCCGAACCAACCTGCAATAGAAAGGGGTGAGAGGGAATAAAATAAATAGATACAAGTTACTTCTGTTTTGGACTACAACTTAAAATATAGTCATTCCAAAAGAATGACGTTTTGCTCTTTGTCTCAACAGCTGAGTTCTAATAGCTGATTTTCATGCATGTGAGTTTCCCAACTAATTAAAAAGGATGGCACTGTGTGTAAATGGTTTACAGTCACAGTGATAGAGAGGGTGTTTGTGTCTCTTGTTTAGCAAATGCTATCAGTGCTTCTTGGCACTGAAGAAACTCAATTTACTCAAACCAGCAGAAAGCACTTAGATGATAAACCTACTGTACCATTTTCCTGTGGAAACATTTATAATCTACTGTATCAGGGATGGAGAGTTTCTATTAAAAATATATCAACACCCTCATAAAGGCCATTTTCCTCTTGCAATTTATTTTGAGTCATAACGGCCAGACCACAAATTTGTTGACAATCAATTTTTGCTTCTCCATGCAATTCAGGTGAAGAGCATGTTTCTTTAGAACAAAATGGCCCAGACACAAAATAGCATTCAATTACCAAAGTGTGAGGACATTGCAAACCTTTTCTTCATCTTTGAGGTGACAGATCAACCTCTCCCCATAGGCTTGTATTGGAGGATCCTCTGCATAGGAACCCTTGGGAACGCCTGAATAGATGTAATCAGTTCCCAATATGACTAATAAACATGGGGACTGAATCACATCATACAAAAAGAGGTTTGTTGGGGGCCGGAGAGATAGCACAGCGGTGTTTGCCTTGCAAGCAGCCGACCCAGGACCTAAGGTGGTTGGTTCAAATCCCCCATCCCATATGGTCCCTGTGCCTTCCAAGGGTTAATTTTGAGCAGATAGCAAGGAGTAACCTCTGAGCACTGCCTGGTGTGGCCCAAAAACAAAACAAAAAAAGAGGTTTGTTGAATACAGGCACGGAAAGAAGTTACTCAAATGCAGATACAGATTTTAAGAGATATCTTCTGGATCTTGTCAGTCATTAGAGAAAATGTTATGTTTTAAAACAAGCCAAGTGGCATCTTTGAATCTATATGTACTTCATGACTTGGAGAATATTCTGTGAAGCTCTTCGAATCACTGTAGATCTCAGTGATTTCGAGAACTTCTTCCTTCTGCTGTTTATTTCTCCTGTGAAATTGATGAGGGAGGGGGATTATTCTTTGTTTTTCTGCTCATGTTTCTTCACTCTCCAACACACTCTATCCAATAACAGAAGCACCTTCTGATGGTTTGAAGTTAATTTGTATCTGTACTTGAGAGAGGTGGTATGGCTCAGACTAGTCCATCTGAGAAAAACAAGCCTTGGCTGGAATGGTCCGTTAGAGGACAGACACTCATTTGATTCAAGGAACATGGCTCCTCCATCCCTTAGAAAGGAACTTTACTGGAAATATCCACAAGGAGATAATATGTAGTTTCATATCTAGGCAGACGTCAAGTTCAGTGGGGCTCTAGAAGCCAGCTCCATGGCCTCATCAGACCTCCCCAAGGAAGGGAAGTCCAAGAGGAGTTGGATCCAGAGGGCAGAGGAAAATGTTGCATTCTTATGCAACTGCCCATCCTGACAGTCTGGGCATCCTTGGAATTCATTATTAAAGAAAGAAATTAAATTAATTTGGATTCCTGTTCCTTATAGTCAAAAATATTCTGATAAGAAAATCAAGGAAGAGAGTGCAACCTAGATATAAGCTTAAAAAGAATTCTTGTTTTTCACATCAAATTGTGGTTTTGGTACCAAGACTGGAACATGTACTTTACATGAAGAAAGCCACGGGTCAGTCTGGACTAGCCCCCCAAGCAGCTATTGGGAACCCCCAAATACCTAGTCAGGAGTAACTTCTGTGCACTACCATCTGTACCCTGACCCTCAAAAAAGAAATGTATAACACTCAACAACTCTGATTATGCCTATAATATCCCCAGTAGGATTGACCAGATCCCCCAGGATAAAAATCAGCCCCACTACATTGTCCCCAGTTGAGACATCAATCATCAGTCTAGGCCTCTAGTATTTCTAGCCAATATATCTACCTTGAGAAGAGTTTACATGGTCCTATCCTCACATTCCAGAATGTTGTAGAATATCTCAAGATCTCAGAAAAGTGTTTTACTTACTATAAAGAATTCAAATCAGGAACAGTCATTTAAATAATCTAGAACAAGATGTAAAGGGAAGGAAGGAAATAATTACCCACCCCTATCATACCCACCAACGCCCAGCACCTCCATGTCTTCACATCCCAGAAACTCCTCAGATTGTGCATTAGTGTCCTGTAGCAATTTCATCAAGGCACGATTATCATTATCCTCTAAGAAAATATAATGAGGACCTGAAAATTCTAACCATTTATAGCATTTAAAAAAAATTTAATGAGGGCTGGGAGCAGTGGCAAGGAGGGTAAGGTGTCTGCCTTGCCGATGCTAGCCTAGGACAGACCATTGTTTAATCCGCCGGCGTGCCATATGGTTGGTCCCCCAAGCAAGGAGTGATTTCTCAGCACATAGTATGGAGTGACCCTTGAGCGTCACCGAGTGTAGCCCCCCAAAAAAACACTAAGAAATTTAATGACTTTGCTTAGTAGATGGGATGAAGAGAGAGAGAAAACCATGGGTCACTGATAGAAGGACGCTGACAGTGGTGGTGGGTTTGGAATTGAAACAGTTGGAGTTTAACTCTGTTACCATCAGTTTTGTAAATCATGGACTTTAAAAATTGTTTTTTTTTTGTTTGTTTGTTTGTTCTTGGGTTACTTCTGGCTATGCACTCAGAAATCTTTCCTGGCTTGGGAGACCATATGGGATGCCGGGGATCAAACTGAGGTCTGTCCTGGGTCAACCACATGCAAGGTAAACGGCCTACCACTGTGCTATTATTGCTCCAGCCCCTAAAACTTAATTTTTAGAAGGAATTTCTAACCCTTTCATCACAGGATCAGTCCCCCAGAAACCAGTTATCTCTTTCCAAGAATCTCCAACTTGATATAATTCAGGGGCGGGAGAAGAGCTTTATAATGAATAGCAGAAGATGTTCCTCTTTCCTGGGGGAGAAATTCCCAGGGTTTCAGAAGTTCTATACTAGAAATCAAAGGTGAAGACCAACTACACATTTCTTATCATCTTACAGAGGCAAATGTTTTGGGTATTTTTTTCTTTAATGCTTGAACTTAGGGTGCGGACTAGGTTTCAATGCATGTAATAAATACAACCATTTCTTTATCTTTTGTTCTATTAATGCTGTAGGAATGTTAAAATACACTGAGACAAAAGGAGCAACCAGACATAAATCGCCTCAAAGATGTTGTTAAGCCATATTCAAGCATCAAAGTCCTTGATGATGGTGTACCAAGTACCTGTACATTTCTGACCTCTTCATGCAATGCTGATTGCTGAGAGCTGAAATCCAGAGCTGAGCTGCTGGGGATTCTGAACCTGACCCACAGGAACAAGTGTCTCATGGCAGAAAGTGTCTCAAGACTCATGAAGTTGTGATTTCTTAGCATCAGATGGCTAGTTTCTCACCATTTTTCTGTTAATTAAACTAATTGCTGCTTTTTCTTTTCTGGTCTGGACTGTTTGTTGGTGGCACTTTCTTGTGAAATCACAGAAGAAAGAGACCAACTCTTAGTCTTTGGTTTTCAGAAAGTTGGTTTTCGATTTTTTTTAAGGACTAGAGAAATGAAGAGAGTAACATCAAATGTAGAGGAATATGTCGATTTGACAATGTGATTTCAGTGCTTCTTTCAAGAAAAGTGTAATGTGTGAGGAGGAGAGAGGATCAAGAATACATAAAAGTGGGTCACAGTGGGAACCCCTGAGTTTGCAGGGGAGCTAAATGTGGTGGAGTGATTAGGCAAGAGAGATAAGATAAATGCCCTGAGAAATGCATTAGGAAAGCAAAAATAAGAGTAAGGTAATATCTAATAGGGGTAAGATAAGGATTTTTTCCTAAAGGCTTGTTTTCCAACAGATTCTGTAGATGCATTTAGATCAGCACTTTCAAAGTTTGTGCTGTAGTACACTAGTTCTGTGAGACATACTGGGAGGGAAAGAGTTTTGTAATCTAACTTAGAGAAATGGTGAATTCCATTATACCATCATCCCACTTTAGAAATGCCTAACTTGAAGGATGTGAGGCCAATTTAGTTGGTAAAGGACTTACCTCAGACATGAAGTCACCCATATCAACCCATGTCACCCTACACATTGCAATTTGTGACTTCTGGAACCTCAAAATTGTGTGATCTCCAGAGAACTACACTAAATGAGTGCATACAATGGAACTGAAAAAAAGGAATGTTTAACCCCAGTGGACCAACTAAACTAAGGGCAGCGCTTCCAGTCAATATCAATGTTGAAATATGAATAAACGTTTGACTGATGATTCTCACTAGCTATAATTCAGCTTTGACCTGCCATTATAATGTCAAAAGACAATCTGATAAGAATCGAAGGGATGCCTATATCTTTAAAATATTTTTTTAAATCTTCATCTTATGGCATTTGTACTGGAATTATTTATAGAATAATGCAATTTTGCAGCTATAATTTAGACTAGGTTTTAGTCTATTGGTTTAACTACAGCATATCCAAAATTCAGAAATTTTTATAGCATTTAATCTGACATAATGGAGGTTGAGCTCCTTAGAGAATGAATATTCAACTCTAGCAGAAGAGAGTTTTGTTCCTTTTCTTTTATTTCTTTAAAAGAACTTTATTAGAAAAACCTGCTAAATAAATGGCAGTTGCCAAATTTCCAACCCAATGTCTATGAAATTGGTGTGATTACTAATCCAGAAACAGTAGAAAGGGGTATATCAATTATTAACTATGGTACAGCAAAGAATTTAATTCTCTAAGACAGTAATTTGGCTCAGATAAACTATGTCCTATCTGGTATAATTTTAAGTCATTCACACCATGAAATTAGTATGCAAATTTCTAGAAATGCACATAGCATGTAGAATTCAGAAAGGACCCAGTGATGCTGAAGATTGGAGTCTTACATTATCTTAATGAAACTAGAAAAAAGAGAAGCAATAAGCCTCCAAGACAGGACACATCTACTACCAAGGACAGTTCCATGTCTAGAAGCTGAGATCTTCCCTTCCACCATATACAAGGACTACCTGGTGGTCCTCCTAGTTCTTTATCACCTCCTGCTACATTGACACCAAGCTGCTACTTCTTTCAAGCGCTGAATTTCTCATGGAGCAGCAAAACGTGAGGTAGGCAGTGAGGTACAAGATGGACTCTAAAGAAAACAGCATAGAATGATCTAGAGATCAGTTAGCCCAAATTTCTGTTTGATCTACAAAAGTGATATCTGAAGTAATAAAGTGACTTGCCTAAGATCAGACAGATAATCCATGCTAGGCTATGTTGGTTCCTGGTCTACAGTGTCTGCTACCCCAGAATCTGACATGCCCATATTTTCTAGAGTGGTTGTACCCTTCTCATGACCCTTTTGGTGGGTTATTGAGCTAGCAGGGATCACTAGAGGACTTGGCTATCATACCTAAAGAGAAACTGTGGGGAAAGAGAGTGTAAGAGTGAGAATAACTGGCAGGCAGGGGAGGTTGGGTGGATTGGAAACTGGGGATATTGGTGGTGGGAAATTTGCACTAGTGAAGAGTGTTGTATATTGTATGACTGTAACTCAATCATGAATAACTGTATCTCTGAAAAAAGAACTATATTGTGAATAATCTTGTAATCATGGTGTTTCAATAAAGTAATTTTAAAAATTAAAATAAAGAAGAGAGTGTGTTGTTTTAATATAAATTAAAGACTCCTAGTGTTGGTGTGGGGATGATGAGGCCTTTCTCAGCTGGCTGGGCCAGGCTCCTGAAGCCCCTATGATCTAGCAGGTCTGAAGGTTGCAGGATGAGGGCAGAGAGATTCACAGAGCAGTCAGATGAATTTCCAGGAGTCAGCCAGCTTTATTTCATGGTCCCTACCACCATGCACACCTCCTCATATGACCTCTATATTGTCTTTTCCTAGCAGCTACTTCTCTACTCCTTCTGGCTCTCTCAATCTCTGTCTCCCTTTCAGTTTTCTTCAGGCTTCCTAGCTGACTAACTCCCTTTGCTGAAGTTACTGCTGTTTCATTTCTGATACTGAATCTGATGCTGAATCCCTCTCTTGAACCTCACTGTTGATTTTCACTTCTGTTCCTTCTTGCTTCTACTTCACTTCTCTGTCTAACTCTCCTTATTAATCCCTCTCTCTCCCCATCCAGACTCTTCTATCTCCCCATTCCAGGTGTGGGCAATTCTGATCATTCAGGTGGGATAAATAAGAAGTTGGGGGAGGAGATACCCATATTCTTCACCTTTTCTGTAGTAATACAGAAACATTATTGATAAGTCTAGAACATCCAACTTTCTTTTTATAAGCTTCTATAAACAAACTCACAAGAACTTTTTGCAGATAATACAGTTTGAAAATAAGCTGCTACATAAGATACACATTATAACTTAGCAATTAAAAACATTCACTATGATAGCTGAGAACTTCCAAATTTCTAACATGCATTTCCCCAGAATTATACAAACAAATATTAAAGTTAGATACAAAATTTTCTGTTTGCAATGGGGTTTAGAAGAAAACAGTAAGATCTATACAGATAAAACACAATTTAACCAGCAATATAGTGACCGATGAAAATAAGGTCAAGAGAATATCCCAGGGAGGAAGGTAAATTTTTTGAGGTAACCCAGGCATAACTTTGGTTGAGTTGTTTTTAGACTCTGAGTCTGCAGAGATGGTAGCTGGCTTATCATTCTTGGTAGATGGTCTCTCTGGTTTACTGCAAGTAGTAAATGATAAATTCTTAGTATTGGAAAGGCCTTTAGATTGAAAACTCATCACCACTGGAAAGGCACTCTTTTCCTCTTGTGTCATGTGTGTAAGAGAATCTTTAGAGAACTTGGCACATACAGTCCAGAGTAGGAAATGCAAGTAGATAGACCAAAGCAACATGAAGTCATTCAGAATAGGAGCCATGTTCACGGAAGTTCCAGTGAAAGGCACAGCATATTAAGTCCAGCTTGAGGGGGGTGTCAAGGTGATAATCCACCAAAGGGTCAAGTCACAATTAGCACTCACCATCGTCTTCTTCTTGAAGCTAGGATTCATGTAAGTACCAAAGTTCAGGCACCAGTTGTGTTAATATAAATTAAATTGTCCTAATGTTAATAGGGGGATGGTGAGGCTTTTCTGGGTTTGACCTTGCTCCAGCAGCTCATATGGCCTCACAGGTCTGAAGGTTGCAGGGTGAGGGCAGAGAGATTCACAAAGCAGTCAGATGAAGTTCCAGGAGTTAGAGAGCTTTATTTCATGGTCCTAAGCTAACATATACTTTTCTTCACATGGCTTCTAAACTGAGCCTTTTCCTCACAGCTACTTCTCTATTCCTTCTGGCTCTCTCAGCCTCTGTCTCCCTTCCAGCTGCTTTTTCGTGGTTTCCTTGCTGACTAACTCCCTTTGCTGAAGTTACTGCTGCTTCATTGCTGATGCTGAATCTGATGCTGAATTACTCTGTAGAATCTCACTGTTGATTCTCGCTTCTGTTCCTTCTTGCTTCTGCCTCATTTCTCAATCTAACTCTCCTTATTAATCTCTCAATCTTCCCATCCAGACTCCTCTACTCACCCATTCAGGTGTGGGCAGTTCTGATCATTCAGGTGGGATAAATAAGAAGTTGGGGGGGGAGGGGAGAGATACCCACAAAAGTGTGCACCACACTGAAAACAGTGCCAGGAGCTATTTCTGAGCAGATAGCCAGGAGTAACCCCTGAGCACCACTGGGTGTGGCCCAAAAACAATCAAACAAACAAAAATGAAAACAGATCTTTATGTGCAGGATTTCATTAAATTCAAGTGTGTCACATTTATTCCTGTCTGTCTAAGCACCTCTGCACACAGAGCTTAATCAACAAGCATTATGCATCACACCTGATCTTTGAGATGTGAACAGAGGAGAACCAAGGCCTGTAGCAACCCACAAGTAACTTGAGTCACTCAAGTCCCCCATGCCATTACTTACAACATAGTCTTATCATTCTATTGTGAGACAGGATTAAATGGATTGTTTGTTTCTAACTTGGATTTTTAAGAAAAAAATGTAGAACTTAGGAAATAGACAATATTTTTTGACCCATTAACGAAACTGGAGTTTCTGGAGTTTCTAGAGTTAAGATTGGAGAAATGGAAATTGCACGTTTATGCAAATTACAACTGTGCCAAGAGCTTGGATTTATTTTAGAACAATGAAGCTTCCATTTGGTGAATGTTTTAAACACTTTTTTAAGGGAATCAATTATTTGATTTTTTTAGCAAAGGTGTTTTAACTCCTTCATGTGTGTATTGCTGTGTGTCCCTTATTTTGTGTGTTTACATGCTTTAATCTGATCATAAATATTCTCATTTTCACTGTATTAGTGAAAATTCATTGCATATGTATTCTAAGATATGTGTAAATCAAACCACTTCTTTGGGTTTTTTTCTTTTGATTGATTTGGCTTGATGATTTGCTTTGGGGACCAGAGCTGAACCCTTGCTTTGTGCTCAAGGATTACTCCTGCTGGTACTGGAAAATCATATGTGATGCCAATGATCAAATCCCTGTTAGTCATATAGAAAGAAAACACCTTATCTGTTGTACTATTGCTCTGGACCCAATTGTTTTTGCTTTGAGGCTGCATTATTTTCTGAAATAAGATACACCTTTAAGAAATTGTTTAAAGCGATTCCACGCCTGCCTAGTTCTTCGAAGAACTGTGAGTCCTGTCTTTTCTTTGTGTTTATTTGTCCTCTGCTGTTGTCCGGAACTCGTGGAGTGGGCCAAACCAGATCCAAAAAAAACTCACTCTCTTAGAGGTCCATTCTAGGGCAGAAACACCCAGGAACACCTCATTAAAGTGAAAACCGGCAAGAAGTGAGTACTTTGCAAAAGCAAGGTCCCCTGGGTGTGACGTCAGGCTGGGAATTTCTGTGAATCCACGCCTGCCTAGTGGGGCTGACTGCGAAGAACTGTGAGTCCTGACCTTTTTTTGTGTTTATTTGTCCTTTCCTGTCGTCCGGACCTCGTGGAGTGGGCTAAAAAGAGGCTGCAGAAGAGCACTTTGGCTCCACTTCGCTATGCAGCCGTGCGCTCTTTCTAAGGAAAGAACATCATCGCAACAAGAAGAGAAAAAATCACACTAAGGACTGTGCTGGATCACTGAAGCCCAGCATTTCTCTCTGGACTGTCTTCTCTGCTGTGTGCCTAGGCCCAAGATTTGATCCTTCGAGAGGCCTCATCCACGGAGGACTCCACTCCCTTGTAGGCAAATCAACACACCAGGAAAGGGCGGAACTAGAGGAGTGTGGCTGAGCACATCGTTTACCCAATGAATACCACTGCAACACATAGAAAAACACACAATATTAGTGTGACAATGGGGAAACAACGCAGGCCAGTGTCAAATATAGAGAACGAAGATGACAATTCTAATGACCAGATAATGACCAACGAACTAATCAATCTTTCAGATAAGGACTTTAGAAAAGCAATATGGAAGATGCTGAAAGAACTCAAAGATACCAAGGACTGAGTTAAAGAAAACACACATAAGAACCAAATCACAAAACTCCAAACTGAAATAACATGTCAACTAACAGACCTGAAAAACTCAGTAAATGAATTGAATGGTAAAATAGATTATCTCAACACCAGGGTAGAAGATGCTGAGAATAGAATTGGTGCTATGGAAGATGAGATAAATAACAACTCCATACAGTGGGAGAGATTGGGAAAAAAAACTTAAAACAAATGAACAGACAATGGAAAAAATAGTCAAAATGGGAACAGATGAAAATAGAAGTCTATGATAAGATCAACAGAAACAACTTAAGAATCATTGGAGTCCCAGAGACCCAGGAAGAAAATTTGCAGGAAGAATCAAGGGTCAAGAACATCATTAAAGAGAAACTTCCAGAAATAAAGAATATATGTGATAAAATCTTGCATGCCCGAAGAGTATCAACCAAAAGAAACCCCAGAAAAAATACCCCAAGACACATCCTAGTCACAATGACGAATCCCAGAGAAAGAGACATAATTCTGCAAACAGCAAGATCGAAAAAGGAAATTATTTCAAGGGAGCAGCCTTGAGAGTTACAGCAGACCTGTCACCAGAAACACTCAAGGCCAGAAAGCAGTGGTGGGATATTGTGACAAGACTGAATGAAATGAATGCTTCACCTAGAATACTGTACCCAGCAAAACTCACTTTCCGCTTTGACTGAAGAATACATGGTTTCACAGACAAAAAACAGCACAGAAACTTTACAGACTCAAACCCACACTTAAGAGAAAAACTGAAAGACCTAATTTAAGACAAGACTAACCAAAAGACACGCCAAATTTCGATATGAAGATGGCATCAAATAATAAGACAATTCTTTCTCTCAATGTCAATGGACTAAATGCACCAGTTAAGAGACACAGAGTGGCTAAATATCAAAAAACTCAATCCAACTTTTTGCTGTCTATAAGAAATGCACCTGAATAGTCAGAACAAACATAGACTCAAAATAAAAGGCTGGAAGAAAATTATCCAAGCAAACAACACCCATAAAAAAGCTGGAGTGGCCATACTAATATCAGATAATGCAAACTTTATACTCAGAAAGGTTGTAAGGGACAAAGATGGACATTATATATTAATCAAGGGGTATGTAGAGCAGGAAGAAATCACTCTTCTAAATATGCACCGAATGAGGGTCCAGCAAAATATTTAATACAATTGTTGACAAAGTTGAAAGATAACATCAACAACACAATAATAGTGGGGACCTCAACACAGCTTTGTCAACAATGGATAGGTCAACCAGACTTAAACCCAACAAGAATATACTGGACCTGAGGAGAGAAATGGAAGAAAGAGGACTAGTGGATATATATAGGACATTCCATCCCAGAAACCTGGATACATATTCTTATCCAATGTACATGGAACATTCTCAAGAATAGACTACATGCTGGCACATAAAACATATCTTCAAAATATTAAGAGGATAGAAATTTTGCAGGCTACCTTTACTGACCACAAAGCTCTGAAATTATTTGTGAACTCCAAAGGAACAAAGAAGAAAAACTCTAACAGCTGGAAGTTAAACAGCCTCATACTGAATAACCAGTGGGTCCAAGATGAAATCAAAAAGGAAATCAAAAGACTCCTGGAAACAAATGATAATGAAGACAGAAATTATCAGAACTTATGGGACACAGCAAAAGCAGTACTGAGAGGAAAATTTATAGCTTTGCAAGCACACATCAGGAAGGATGAAGGGGCTTACCTGAGTAGCTTAATGACGCAGCTCATAGAACTAGAAAGTGCTCAACAAAAGGACCCAAAAATACGGAGGCAGAAGGAAATAACAAAGCTGAGAGCAGAAATCAATGAAGTGGAAACCCAAAAAAACAATCCAAAAGATTGTTTTTTTCTTTGAAAAAAATAAACAAGATTGATAGACCTCTGGCAAAACTAACAAAGAAAGAGAGAGAGAAAGAAACTTGATAACTCATATTAGGAATGAAAAAGAAGAGATCACTACTGATATGGCAGAGATTCAAAGGGTAATCAGAAACTTCTTTGAAAACCTCTACGCCACTAAAAATGAGAACCTGGAAGAAATGGATAAATTCTTGGACTCTTATAATCTTCCAAGGTTGAAAGTTGAAGACATAGCATATATAAACTCCCCCATCACTATTGATGAAATTAAAACGGTAATCAAAGGCCTACCCAAAAACAAAAGCCCAGGCCCAGATGGATTCACTAATGAATTCTTTCAAACTTTCCAGGAGGAACTACTACCAATCCTGGCAAGACTCTTCCATGAAATTGAAAAAACGGAAATACTTTCAAATACCTTTTATGAAGCCAACATCACTTTGATACCCAAACCAGACAGAAATGCAATGAAAAAAGAAAATTACAGACCAATATCCCTGATGAATGCCGATGCAAAGATCTTCAACAAAATTCTGGCAAATAGAATACAATACCTCATTAAAAAGATCATCAACTATGATCAAGTAAGTTTCATCCCAGGAATGCAAGGCTGGTTTAACATCCATAAATCTATCAACATCATACACAGCATCAACAACAAGAAAAATAAAAATCACATGTTCATATCAATAGATGCAGAGAAAAGCATTTGATAAGGTTCAACACCCATTCTTTTTTTTTTTTTTTTTTTTGGTTTTTGGGCCACACCCGGTGACGTTCAGGGGTTACTCCTGACTATTTGCTCAGAAGTCGCTCCTGGCAGGCACGGGGGACCATATGGGGAACCGGGGAATCGAACCACGGTCTGTCCTAGGTTAGCACAGGCAAGGCAGGCACCTTACCTGCAGCGCCACC
>PVKC010023394.1:0-17294 GCA_004027635.1 Crocidura indochinensis
GGGGGGGCACCAGTTTGATGCTCAGGGGTTGCTCCTGAGTAAGCGCTCAGAAATTGCCCCTGGCTTGGGGGGGACCATATGGGTTAGTGCTTGCAAGGCAGACACTTTACCACTAACGCCACCTCACCGGCTCCGTCTGTTCATTTCTGATCTCAATTTTTGTTGGAGTTAAATGTTATTTATTGCTTTCTAGTTCAACCAGTGACTTGTGTATCTTAGTTATTAATCCATTATCAGATGGGTATTGGATGAATAGCTTCACAATTCCATGAGTCATTTTTTTTATCCTTGTCACATTTTTCTTTGATGCGCAAAAGCTTATGAGTTTAATGTAGTTCCATTTATTTATCTTTGCCTTCACTTTATTAGCCAGTATCTAGAATCAAATCTTCCTTGACTATGCCTTTAGTTTTAGTGTCCTGGTGTCTTCTGCTTATATTTTCATCTATGTACCTTCTGGTTTCAGGTATGACATCAAGGTCTTTAATGCATTTTGATTTAATTTTTGTGCATGACATTAAATAGAGGTCTAAATTTGCCTTTTTTTTTTTTTGCACAAAGTTTCCCAGTTTTCCCAACAGCATTTGTTGAAGAAGCTTTCCTTGATCCACTCTCTATTTCTTTCCTCTTTATCAAGTATTTATTGATTGTGTACCTATGGGTCTGTCTCAGATCATTCAAGCCTATTCCACTGATCTGAGAGTCTGTATTTTTTATAGTACCATGCATTTTTAATGACTACTGCTTTATAGTACAGTTTAAGGCTGGAGAAAATGATTCCTTTTATCCTCATTTTACCAAGGATTTCTTTAGCTATTTCTGGACATTATTGTTCCATATGAATTTCAGGAGTGTTTTATCCACTACTTTGGGAAATGTTGTGGGTATTTTTATAGGTATTTCATTAATTCTGTACACTGTTTGGGAGTATTGCCATTTTAATGATTCTTATACTCCCAATTCATGAGCAGGGTATAAGTTTCCATTTCCTTGTGTCCTATTTTATTTCTTGAAGCAATGTTTTATAGTTTTCCTATATATGTGTTTCACCACTTTAGTTAAATTGAATCCAAGATACTTGAATTTCTGAAGCACAGTTGTGAGTAGGATTGTTCTTTTAAAATCTCTTTCTATATTTTGTTATTTGTGTATAGAAAAGCCTGACATTTTACTATACAAGTCTTATTTGAAAAGCTTTTATGTAGTTTTTAGGATTTTTCTAGACACAAATATTATGATATCTGAAAACAATAAGAGCTTGACTTCTTCATTATCTATATGCATGCTATTAATATATATTTTCCTTCTTGATATGGAAAATTCTTTCATTACTATATTAAATAGAAGTGGTAGGAAGGGAAACCTCTTTGCCAGATCTTAGAGACAATGATTCAATTTTTTCCATTTTGTATAATGTTTGCAATTGTAAATGTATTTGATTATATTGAGGAAATTTCATTCAGTCCCCATATTATTGAAAGCTGTTATCATCAATGGCTGCTGTAATTTGTCAAATACATTTTCTGAATTAGTTAGTATGTCCATAAAATCTGTAATTTTTCTTTTATTGAATGAGTGTATAATACTAATTAATATGTGAATATTAAACCATCCTGAATCCCAGGATGAATTTTAAGTGGTCATGTTTTATAATCTTCTTGATGAGTTGTTGAATTCTATTTGTTAGTATTTTGTTGAGGATTTGCATGATATCAGCCTGAAACTTTATTTTTATGTGATTTCTCTGTCTGCTTTTGGTATCAGGGTGTTATTAACTGTATAAAACTATTTGGGAGTGTTCATGTTTCTGCAAAGAGCTGTAAGAGCCTGAAAATAATAGTTAGTAGATCCTCTTTAAAGGTTAGAAAGATTTCACTAGTGAATCCATCTGAATCTGGGCTTTCATTTTGGAGAAACCTTCTGATTACTATTTCAATTTCTTCAACAATGATGCCGTATTTGCTGGTGTATAAGATGACTTTTGAAACGAAAAAAAGTCAACCAAAAATCAGGAGTCGTCTTATACGCCGAGTATATCCCCAAAAAAGTCTTGATGTGCCCTAAACGAAAATCATCTGGATATTGCCACAAAACGAATTTTCCAACTGGATCCTGCACCAATCACTGCAAGGCTGCTCAGACCACCTCTCTAACTCAGCCAATCCAAGCAGGTTTTTGACGCATGCAAATTAGACAATGTTCTGTACCTGAATCTACACTGTCAAAAGCCTGCTCAAATGGGCCCGAGTCAAAGAGGAAGTCTATTATAGTACACCCTTTGAACCTTTGCTTGTTGTGATTGGCTTACTGTGGTACATACAGTAGCAGCACAGGAACGTTCTGTATTATACAGCGAATATAGGCCTAAACCTATGTTTGAACTGTAAAATTAGGGGTCATCTTATACGACCAGTTGTCTTACATGCCGGCAAATATGGTAGATCTATTCTGGTATTCCAGAGTACCTTGGTTGAGCCAAGGGAGAGTGTACGAGTTCACAATTTACCATTTCTGCCAAGTTTTCTTATTGTGCGACATGCAGATTTTTAAAGTAATCTTAACCTTTGTATTTTTTTACTTTTTGGGGGGCCACATGGAACAGCACTCAGGGATTATTCCTAGCTCTGCACTGAGAAATCCTGTCAAGTTTGGGGAGAATATCTGGGATGCAGGGGATTGAACCCATGTTGGTGGTATCCAAGGCAAAAGCCCTACCTGCTATGCTCTGGCCCCTATGTTTCTTTAGTATCTATGGTAACACCTCCTTTATATTTCTGATTTTGTTTATTAGTTTTTTCTCTCCATTTCTTTGTTAGTCTTGCAGATGGTTTATCAGACTTATTTATTTTTCAAAGAACTAATTTTTCTTTTATTTACCTTTTTGATTATTTTCAGAGTGTCCAGTTCAATTATTTTAATTCTAAGTTTTAGTATTTCATCCCACTTGCCTACTTTTGGCTTATTTTTTCATCAATTTCCAAATTATTATCTGTGTCATTAGTTATATATGCTGCCTTTTCTTCCTTTCTGATGAATGCTTGCAAAGCTGTAGTTTTCATCGTAATACTGCTTGTGCAGTAATTCCTGAACACCAATGGGTATGACACCCCAAAACAATAAATTAATTAAATTAATTAATTAAAATACCACTTGTGCTATATCCCACAAATTATGAAAATGTTTATCTTCATTATCATTTGTTTCCTAGGATCTTGATTTTGTCTCCAATACACTGGTTGCTCAGAGTGAGCTGTTTAGTTTCCAGGTGTTAAATTTATTTCTTCATTTCTGTTTTTTTTTTTTTCTGTGTGTGTGTGTGTGTGGTTTTGGGGTCACACCCGGCAGTGCTCAGGGGTTACTCCTGGCTCCATGCTCAGAAATTGCTCCTGGCAGGCACGGGGGACCATATGGGGCACCGGGATTCGAACCAATGACCTTTTGCATGAAAGGCTAACGCCTTACCTCCATTCTATCTCCTGGGCCCCTTCATTTCTGTTTTTAATCTCTTACTTTTTCAATGAATCATGGGTCTGAGGATCTAGTTGTTACAATTTCTATGCTCTTATTTTATGAAGTTATGTTTTATGACCCAGCATGTAATCAATCTTGGAGAATGCCCCAGAGTGTTGGAGAAGAATGTGTAGTTAGCTTTCTGGGTATAGAAAACACTGTATATGTCTAGTAAGCCACTATCATCTATTTTTTTTTCTTAAAATCCAGTATATCTTTTTAATTGTTAGCCTTGTTTATCTATCAAGAGGTGACAGAGCAGAGTTGAAGACTTCCCAAATTATTGTGTCACTTGATGTCTTTCTTCAGGTCTATTAGTAATTGTTTTAAGTAGTTTGGTGGCCCCTCATTGTGTGAACAAATGTTTGGGAGTATGATTTCTTTCTGAAGAGCATATCCCTTAGTTACTAAGAAATCATGCTCTCTGTCTGCAATAACATTTTTAATGTCATCTGATATCAGTATGACCACCCAGTCTTATTGAGAGTTGTTGCTTGAAAGATTGCTGTCAAATCTTTGACTTTGAGTCTGTTGCTCTGATTCTTCAAATGTGTTTCTTGCATGTAGCAAAATGTTGGGTTCAATTTCCTGATCTATTTTGCCTTTCTAAGTCTCATAAATGGTTTATTTAGTCCTTTAAAATTGGGAATTTATTATTATTTATTATTATATTATAAATATTATTGTTATGGGTTTTGTGACATCTTTATGTAGACATTTCGTATGTTCATTAGCTCATATGCCTTATATAACCTTCAGTTCTTTCTTTAAGGTTGGCTTTGAGTCTGTAAAGTTCTTGAACTATTGTTTATGCATAAAACAGTGTATCTTTTTCAAATCTGAATGAAAGTCTGGATGGTTGAAGTGTTATTGGCAAGGCTTTTCTTTTATTGAGATTTTTCACTATACCCCACCACTGTTTTGGGGCCTGAATGGTAACTTGTGATAAACCTACTATAAATCTTAAAGATGTTTATATATAATTTTTCTCTATGATCTTGCTTTCAGGATTCTAACCTTATCTGTGGTTTTCATTATTGTGACTAAGCAGTGCCTAATATGTAATATAATAAAGTTCTTTAATATATGTCTCTTTAAGCTGGTACTTTTCGGGCATCTAGTATGCAGTTGCATAAATTCTTTAGCTATAGGAACTTCTAAGTAGTGATGTCTCTGATTGTTACTTCTTCATTGAAGTTTACTTCCTACCTCTCTTAGCTCCTAATTATTGTTATGTTGTTCTGTTGAATTTATCCCTATAAGATCATAGCATAAGGAGGATCTGTGGGAGTGCAGCCATAAGAAAAGAAAAAAGAGAAAAAAACTTTTCCAGTGACTATGTGAAAAGCTTTCAATACATTCCAACTGAGACTCACTTGAATATTCCCTCCAAGGCTGTTCCCTGATTTTCTCACTATCTAATCTACTAGAAGTACTTAGTTGTTATCCTCTCTCATTCACCACCTGTATGTTATGCCAGGTGTTCTTGCTAATTGTTTAGGATAGTTTAGCTTAAGATGTTTCCAGTGAGATGAAAGCATTATTTGTTCTTTCATATATGAGAGAAACTGTATCTTATTAAAGTTTTGCCAGTTGCATGATAGTTGACTATCAGTGTCTTTCTTTCAGAGGGGTCACTTTCAGTTATCTGAAGACATCCCACAATCCCAAATGTCTAGTGTTCACTTATTTTGAGGATTGTTTTCATATTCTAGTCATTTGTTTCAAAGATATTCCAATTTGTCAGTTTTATTGAGTTGTTATGCAACTCATCTTCCATATCATTGATTCTTTCCCCAGAAGCTATTACACTACTGATGAGGCTTTCCAGTAATTTTTTTATTTCACTATCAAGTTTCTAAGTCCTGTTATTTCAATTTGAAATTTTCTCATTTCTACTCTTATATCCTCTTAAGTTTTATTTGCTGTTCCTTTGTTTTTTTTTTCTATGGCTTCTTGGAACATATGAGTTTTTATGAACTTTTATGAGTTTTTGAACATCCTCCACATTTCAAGTCAGAGTGGCCATATATATGTGGCTGATGTTAATTGAGACTTTGACACTACAATCTTCATTTACTATGTGTGTTGAGGTTCTACATTGTTTTCCCATTGTGACTTTTGCAGTGTGTAATGTTTTTTATGTATTGTGGTGGGATTCCTTGTCTTAGAAATTATGTAGGTGTAAAGCAAATTTAACTTTTTGCCATTTCACTGACCTGGTTAGTAGTCTCATAACCATTCTATTGTCATTCTTCTGTCAGATATTTTTCAAACTGTTCTCTCAATGTTAATGTCTGTGTCCTTGAGCAGATGGTATGAGCCACCTCAAAGTCCTAATGCTCAGAGTCAAGATTTAGGAGTGAGTAAGGGTGGCACTCTCAGATAGTCTCTAGTGAGGATAGATCTGGCTCCTGTCCACACTCTATTGAAGTTTACACTCCAGTGTTTGAGCAACAAATGTTAAACAGGTTAACAAATAAGATAATGAGTACAGAAGGTAGAGGTGTATAGGAATATGTGATCTATCTATAAGAATAGCATCAAGTAAAACAGAATAAAAAATAAATCTGCTATTAGTGAGAATAGAATCAAAGTTAACCTATTTAGGGGTATGGTCCATATGAAAGGCCCAAGCTAAGAAAATAAAGTATCATAGGAACAAAAGAGAAGATTAACTAATGCTAATGAGTGTAGAAGTTGGTGATATTGAATTCTGGATTAGCTCTCTAAGTGGGCAACTTAGCATGGATGGGACAGTAGAGGAAGAGCACTTACAGAATCAAACCATTTGGGAGCAATTTCAGAAAGATTACTTTTTTAATTTTATTTTACTTGATTTATTTTAGGTGAAAGTGGGATTCTTATAATGTGTCTAGGCCAGCAGGTTAAGGGAAATTAGGGTTTGGGCCCTATATGTTTAGTAAAAAGCAGGATGTGAGCTCTGTGTGTTTAGGGGATTAGGGATAGTGGAAGGACCAGTTCAGGGCAGGACATTCACCACGAATAGTAGAGGAGTGCAGTTATGATAGAGAAATGACCACTAAAACAATGATATTTGAAACTTATCATGCTGTACAGGAAAAAATGTGTCTGAACTGAGATAAAGACGATGTACCCCTACATTATTAACAGTGCAAACCACAGTATCTAATATGTGATTATATAATATATCTTGTGTGACCGTCTAAGTAGTGACTGGTATGCTTGTGTAATTGATGAGAAATAGAAAAGTAAAATGAATGCATATACTTCGGAAAATTGTTTACCAACATCTTTACAAGGCAAAATATACCCAAAATATCTACCAATCATTTAAGTCTTAAGCATATTTATAACAAAATAAGTGTAAGTTCTAAAATGTATATTAATAATATTCCAAAATGGCAGCTAAATTTTTCCAGAAACATAAGAAATGTTAAGGTTTTGTAAAATTGTGTATTATAGTTCCTAACAAACATTTGAAACTAAGACCGTAGGCAAAATATGTCTCCTCTGCTGCATAGCTAGAAAAGGTAGAGCTGATTTTAAACCTGTCACTATGTCAAAGTATTTCCTTTCATTCTTTTTATATAATGGAATGTTTTCTCCTTTTTTATGATTCCTGCTGACTTACAGATAGAAATCTGTAGCTAAAAGGAAAAGACCTGTGGCAGAAACTTGTAAGAATCAGGTGGAGATTTTAGGACTACTGGGAAATTATCACATTAGAAAGAGCTAAATGATGCCAATATATCACCATGACTTCCCCCATGGTACTTGCACTATAAAATGGCAATGAAATTGTCATTATCAAATGAAAGAATATTTCACACAGCATAATCTTCCTGAAATATCAGAGTGGCTGTCAACTGTTAAACCATGCTGAACATGGTGGAAAAGACTTTAAAAACAGTTAGTCATAAAATTTACCACTGCCAATTGTGCAGTTGAAATAAACACAAAGATTTTGGAGGAATATTGAAACCATGGGTCTTTCCATGAATTTACACATTCATCTGAATATAAGACTGTTGTATAATAATTATGTAACAGAAAAAATATTCAAAGTAGATTTTAAGGATTAATAAAGAGGTAATATTAAGAATTATAAATGCTGAATTTTATACATATTATAAATTCTTCTCAAATAGTTTCAATAGGTTTTTTACTTCCCTTATCTTTTTGTTAGGTTAAAATAGCTTGATGGAACTGAAACATGAAGTATTTCCGAATTATCTCCCTGTTTCTCTATCTATAGGGAATTTCTTTATTTTAAGAAATTTTGTTGAGTATATAGCCACCACCCCAGAACATATTCTGAGGGCACAGCAGAGATCTCTTGAGAGAACACTAGCAGAGTTAGGCTCTATTTACCCATGAAGGGTGAAGCCTGATTCCTGCCCTGTGATTTGCAAACTAGAGATATTTCAAAAGGCCTTTTCTCTACTTCATGGGGCAATATAGCCACCCCCTTCTGAAGAATCTTGAGGGCACAGTAGAGAAGACATACTGAGGGCACATCAGGAGATGTAGGCTGCTTCAGCCCACAAAGGGTGGAGCCACATAGCTGCCCTGTGCTTTGCAAACTGAAGACATTTTAAAAGACACATGCTCTGACATTAAGGAGGCCATAATCACCCGATTCATAAGAGATCCTGAGGACACAACAGAAAATATCTCCTGAGGACAAATAGTAGGGATAAGCTGTGTCCTCCCATGAAGAGCAAGGCAGAAGAACATAGTTACTCCACTTCACGGCCACACATATTTTGTAGACAAAAACCACAGCAAAATATGTAAACACCACACAATAAGCATGAAAATAAAAAACAATGCAGTCCAATACCATGCATAGAGAATGAAGATGGCAGCCCCGATGACCCAAAAGTGCCAACCACCTAGTTAGTCTCTCAATTAAGGAGTTTATAGAAGAAGTATGGAAAATCCGCATAGAAATCAAAGAAAGCATGGGTCAAGCAAATAAACTAAAAAATCAAGAGTATGGGGCCGGAGTGATAGCACAGTGGTAGGGTGTTTGACGAGTACAAAGACGACTTGGAACATACCTGGGTTCAACCCTGGCATTCCATATTGCCCCCCTCAAGCCTACCAGGAATATTTTCCACATGAAGAACCAGAAGTAACTCTTGAGCCCCATCAGAGTTGGTTCAAAAAATCAAAAGTATATGAAAATAAAAATAAAAAAAGCTCAAAACTAAAATAACAGGACTGAAAAACTTGGGAGGCGAAATGAAAAAAAAAAAAACCTCACTAGAAAAATTCTCTAACAGAGTAACAGCAGCTGAAAACAGAATCAGTGAGCTGAAAGATGAGATTCATAACAAATGCATACAACAGAAGAGATTGGGAAAGAGCCTTAAAGTGAACAAATGGAAAAAATCTTCATAGGTTGTAAACAGACAAAAATAGAATCTTGAAAAACTCAACAGAAACAAAAAGAATCATTGGAGTTCCAGAGAACCAGGAAGAAAATCCCAGAAGAATGAACAGTCATAGACAGGATTGCAGAGAAACTCCCAGAGCTAAAGACTACATTCAACCAAATCTTGCATGCCCAAAATACTAGATAATAGAGATCCAAGGAAAAGTACTCCAAGACATATCATAGTCACAAAGACAAATCATATATATAGGGATAAAATATTGAAAGAAGCAAGATCAGAAAGGAAAATTACACTCAGAGGAGCATCCTTAAGTTTTACAGCAGACCTGTCACAAGAAACCCTCAAAGCCAGATGGTATGAGTGGTATATAGAGACAAAACTGAAAAATAATTGAATGTTTCAACTAAAATAATCCACCCAGTCAGACTCATTTTCAGTTTGAATGAAGTAGCTTCACAGATAAACCACAACTCATAAACTTTAAAGACTCAAAACCAGCCTTAAATGACATAGTGAAAGGTCTAAATTAGAACAAGATAGACCAACAGACACAAGAAACTCCAATGTAAAGATGATACCAAATCCCATGACAATTATCTCTTTCAATGTCAATGTACTAATTGTACCAGTTAAGAGGCACAGAGTGGCAAAATGGATCAGAAAGCTAAAAGATATAATTGCAATAATTTTCAGAGACAAAAGAGAGGAGTGCTGGAAGTTCCAGATCAATAAATAAAACTCACCATAAAGAGTTATAAGTGGAGTTAGAGAAATAACTACATTGAGAACTATCTTAGCAATATGAATGAATGAGGGAATTAGAAAGCCTGTCTAGAGTATAGATGAGGGTGAGGTGGGGAGGAGGGAGATTTGGGACATTGGTGATGGGAATGTGGCACTGGTGAAAGGGATTGCTCTTTACATGACTGAAACCCAACTACAATCATGTTTGCATTCAAGGTGTTTAAATAAAAGCATGGGAGGAGGGAGATGTGGTGTGTTAGTGATGAAATTGTTGCACTGGTGAAGAGGGGTATTATTTACAAGACTGTAACCCAACCACAATCATGTTTGTAATCAAGGTATTTAAATAAAAATATTAATTAAAAAGGAAATATATATATATCTTTTATCTAAATTATATAGTAGTAATCCTATAAAGGTTCCTAAAAAGCGGGGGGAAAAGATTTTAATTATAAAAAATGCTGAAACCAGCATTCAGCTGCCTAGAAGAAACACATCTGAATAGTCAGTACCACATAAAATAAAAAACAAAGGTAGGAGGACATTCAGACATGTAAACAGCTCCCTTAAAAAACTGGAGTGGGGGCCAGAGCAGTGGCACTAGAGGTAAGGCATCTATCTTGCAAGTGCTAGCCTAAGACGGACCACGGTTTGATCCTCCGGCATCCCAATTGGTCCCCCCAAAATGGGAGCGATTTCTGAGCACATAGCCAGGAGTAACCCCTGAGCATCAAACGGGTGTGGTCTAAACAAACAAAAAGCTGGAGTGGCCATATTAATATTAGATGACACAAACTTTAGACTTAAAGGGGCTGGAGCAATAGCTCAGTGGTAGGGCATTTGCTTTGCACAGGGCAGATTGAGAACCGACCTTGGTTTGATTCCCTAGTTTCAAATATGGTCCCCAAGCTAGGAACAATTTCTGAGCACATAGAAAGGATTAACCTCTAAGCATCACAGGATGTGGCCCAAATAATAATAATAATGAAAAACCTTTAGACTTAGAAAGATGTAAGGGACAAAAATGGAATTTTTGTCATAATCAAGGGATATGTTCAACAAGAAGAAATTTCACTCCTAAGCATAAATGCATCTAATGAAGAACCAGAAAATATTTAATAAAATATTGACAAATCTGAAGAATGATATTGATGGCAATACAATAATCCTGAGAAACTTCAACATAGCCTTGCCTCCCATTGATAAGTCAACCAGGCTAAAACCCAACAAGAATATGCTATCTCTGAAAAGAGAAATTGAAGAAAATGGCCTAGTATATGTATATAGGGCACTACCTCCCCAGAAAATTATGTACATGTTCTTTTCCAATGCACATGGACCATTCTCCAGGATAGAGAATGACCCCTAAAATGTATTGCCATAAAATCTAGAGGACAGAAAATTTAGAGACTAACTTCTCAGATCACACTGCACTGAAATTAAAAGTGGGATACAAACAGACACAGAAGAAAAATCTTAGCACCTGGGAATTAAACAGCTCACTAATGAACATCTAGTGGTCAGAGATGAAATCAAAGGGAAATCAAAAGGAAATTGAAAGGGAAATCAAAAGGAAATTGAAAGGGAAATCAAAAGATTCCTGGAATAATGCAAATAAAGATATAAATTATCAGAAATTGTGGGACACAGCAAAAGCATTACTAAGAGGAAAATCTTTAGCTTTGCCAGCACAATTCAGAAAGAAAGAAGAGGCCTACATAAATAACTTAATAATTCAACTTATCAAATTAGAAAATGATCAACAAAAGGAACCCAAAAGTATAGGCAGAAGGAAATAACAAATCTTCGAGCAGAAATCAATGAAGTAAATATTGAAAAACCAATCTAAAATCAATGAAATCAATAGTTGGTCCTTTGAAAAAGTAAAAAAGATTAATAAAACACTAGCAAAATTACCAAAGAAAGGAAGAAAGAGAAACATAATAAACCAAATTAGAATTTAAAAGGAGCCGATTACCCCAGATACTACAAAGATTCAAAGAGTTATCAGAGAAACCTTGAGAAAATCTATGCCATAAAACATAAGAACTTGGAAGAAATGGGTATATTCTTGAACTCTTATGCTCTTCCACGGTGAATCAATTGATTCTATGGTTGATCTAGCACATGTAAACAGATCCATTACTAATGAATAAATTAAAATGGTAATCTCAAATTATTTCAAATCTTTCATGAGGAACTACTACCAATCTCTTTCAGGTTCTTTGAGGGAATCGAAGAAATAAAAAACACTTCCAAATAGTTTTATGAAGCTAACATCACCCTGATACCAAAACCAAACAGAGATGCTTAAAAGAGAGAGTGGGGGAGAGAGGGGGGGGGGAAAACTATAGAACAATATCCCTGATGAATATAAATGACAAAGTAGGTTTTACTTTAGGAATGCAAGGATTGTTTAACATAAGTAAATCAATCAACATAATGCACCATATCAACAAAAGGAAAAATAAACACCATGTGATCATATCAATGGATACAGAGAAAACATTCGAAGATAAGGTCCAACACCATTAATGATAAAAACTCTCAACAAGATGGGAATGGTAGGAACTTTTCTCAGTACATATAGATACTCAAGACAATGGCAAATGACATGACAATGGTAAATATTATTCTCTATGGCAATGAAAATGTTGCACAGTAAAGGGAACAGTTTTTCTTATGACTGAGGCCCAACGGAAAACATGCTTGCAATTTTGAACAATAAATATTATTTAAAAATTAGTAAAATTTGTGTCATCTGATATCAATATGGCCACTGCAGCTTTTTTAAAGGAATTGTTTGCATAGATTGTCCACCACTTTGTTTTTGAGTCAAAGTTTGTTCAGAGGTGTTTCTTTTAGGCAACATAAAGTTGGATTAATCTTTTTGATCCATTTTGCTACTTGTGTTTCTTTACTTGTGAATTTAGTCCATTGAGAGACAATTGTCATACGATTTAGTGTCATCTTTATATTAAAGTTTAGGTTGTCAGTTGGTCTGTCTTGTTCTAATTTAGACCTTTCATTATGTCCTTTAAAGCTGATTTGCTTTGAGTCTGTAAAGTATATGAGCTGTTGTCCTTAACTGATGTGTGCTTCCTTCTACCTGAATGCATTTCTATATAGGTGAAGTTTTCTAGAAGAAGCATTAATTTTGTTGAGTTTTTTCATTATATTCCACCACGGCCTTCTGGTCTTGAGGGTCTCTTGTGACAGGTTTGCTGTAAATTTTCAGGATGCTCCTTTGAATGTAATTTTCCATTTTGATCTTGTTACTTTCAATATGTTATCCCTATCTGTAGGATTCGTTACTGTGACTATGATGTGTCTTGGGTATTTTTCCTTGGATCTCTTTTAGCTGGTGCAATTTGGGCATGCAGGATTTGGTTGCATGTAGTCTTTAGCTCTGTAGTTTCTATGAAAGATGTCCATAGTTGTTGATCCTTCTGGGAATTTTCTTCCTGGATCTCTGGGACTCCAATGATTTTTATTTTGTTTTAGTTGAGTTTATTAAAGACTTCTATTTTTGTCTGTTTACATAATTTGAGAATTTTTTTGATCTTTGCTTTAAGGCTCTTTCCCAATCTCTTCTGCTGTATGGATATGTTATGTATCTCATCTTCCAGCTCACTGATTCTGTACTCAGCTGCTATTATTCTGTTGGAAAGTCTTTCCAGTGAGATTTTCATTTTGCCTATCAAGAATTTTAGCCCTGATATTTTATTTGGGTGTTTTCTAATTTCTATTTTCATATCCTTTTAATTCTTATTTGTGACTCATTCAGCTCAATGCTTTCTTGAGTTCTATGAAGTTCCTTTATATTATTCTCTAAGCTCCTTTTCTGAGAAGCTTTATTAGTGGTGTGTGTGTGTGTGTGTGTGTGTGTGTGTGTGTGTGTGTGTGTGTGTGTGATCAGAGCTTCAGTCTTCATTCTTGTGTCATCATCTTCATTCTCTATGCATGGTATTAGCCTACATGGTTTCCCCATTGTCATGCTTATAGTGTTATTTCTATTCTACATGTTGTACTAAGATTCATCGACGAGGAGATGTGCACAACCATGGAGCAAAGAGCATGGAGGCTGTCTCCTCTTGCTCTGTGTTTCGATGGCAGGATCTGCTCACCTATATTTATGTGTGTTCCACAGGCTTATCTGAGCATGTTTGGTCACAGCACTTGTCGCTATGGTTCTTGGGCAGCAACTGAATGGAAAAGCTCAAGGTAGGATCTGGATCCACCCTCATGCTCAATGCCTGTTTTTCCAAAGTCTCATTGCTATTGCTTTTCCCTGTTTCTTGGACTCAGTGGTTATCTCTGATAGTGTATATCTCCTTATGTTTATATTATTTTTATTTTTGTTTTTTTGGTTTTTCAGGCCATACCTGTTGGATGCTCAGGAGTTACTCCTGGCTAAGCACTCAAAATTGCCTCTGGCTTGGGGGGACCATATGGGATGCCGGGCATCAAACCATGGTTCTTCCTTTGCTAGTGATTGCAAGGCAGAAACCTAACCTCTAGTGCCACCTCGCTAGCCCCGTCCTGATATTTATTACTAATCAAGTTTATTTGTGGCATAAATCAATTCTTAAATGTGCATTTTTATGACAACTTATTTTTTATATATTTAATTTCAAAATTTAAAGATATTCAACTCCAGAAGTCTACAAAATGAACTATATATTCATTATGCTATATTGTTTGTTATATTTTTCACATAAAAGACAAACTTTTATTTCAGATAAGATCCCAAGACTTCTTTCTATATAATTGCCATATTCTTATCTAATGAAGAAAAAGAACTGAAATTAATTTTATTATAAGGGAAGAAAATGCATAAATATATATGTTTGAAGGAAATTTGCAAGTGTATTTATAATTTTTGATCTTTTGTTATTCCATTTGTTTGTAAATATTTATGCAATTAAAGGAGCTACATTGTATTCACATAGAAAGTTTACTAGCTATTATAAAAACTGTGGAAATCAAATTATGATAAGAACACTAGGTTTATAATTTCATCCACATTGCAACTCATGTTTTTATGATGGCAATAGGTTTACAATCATTTGTATATTATCATTTTATGTTTACAGTGCTATTTACTACCCCAACCACCAGAGTGTATATAATTTATTTTCATTTATTAGATATTTTTAACTTATTAGGGTAACTTTAATTCTTTCTAGAGGTAGGTTACTGCTGAGCACAGACCCATAAAGCTAATTAATTATAGTAATTGTATCATATGGTGCTTGAAAAATGACTGTTTACAGAATTGTCAAAATGCTTTCATATGTAGTTTGGCAGCATACATTTGCACTTCCAATTTGTATTCTTCCATGTAACATCAGATGAGTAATTTTCCTCCTTAAGAGAGAAACTGATATGAGATTTGACATCTGAATCCCCTGATAGTTCAACCAAAACTAGCAATGTAAATAAATTAACAGTCCACATTTTTCTGTTCATTGAAATTTCCGACACTTGACTAAAAGTATGCATTTGATCTCTATGTTATGCTCCCCTATAGTCCTTGTCAAAAATATTGTTATTATTTCAAAATATCTTATTTTCTTACTATAATTTTGCTTTAAAAGTGGTAAAGTAAAATATAACAACTATGTTTGCATATGATTTCATGAAAATATTTTTATTAATATCTTTATTTAAATACCTTGATTACAAACATGATTCTCGTTGGGTTTCAGTCATGTAAAGAAAACCCCCTTCACCTGTGCAACATTCCCACTTTTTTATTTATTTATTTATATTTATTTTTATTTATTTTTTTTGGTTTTTGGGCCACACCCAGTGACGCTCAGGGGTTACTCCTGGCTATAAGCTCAGAAGTCACTCCTGGCTTGGGGGACCATATGGGAAATCAAGGGATCGAACCACGGCCCGTCCTAGGCTAGCACAGGCAAGGCAGGAACCTTACCTCCAGCACCACCGCCCAGCCCCTACATTCCCAATTTTTTAATAACAGCATATAAATGACCACATGGCAATATAAAATTAGGCATGCTAACTTTGTACTTGATAGTATTCATAGTTTTTTTAAGAGCATGACCATTGTCACAATTACATTATGTCCTTCACTTTTCATTAAATGACTGATCATTGTTTGTTATATCTTTAGAACTAGAAAAGCAGCAGGTCTACCGCAAATTACACAATTTTCAAAACAATGGGAGGACACATATCTAGGACCCTCTACACTTAAAGGACTCTAAAAAACAGCTAAACTGTCTTGTTCTTTTATGAAAATCTGTAGAGAAGGTGGAGAATCTGCAGTTTATTTTCTTTGTTCTTTTCAATACTGAACAGAATATGCTACAGATAAATAACAGGTGTTCAGGGATTGTTAACATTGAAACAGAATAGAATAAATTTAAATAAAAGAAAGTCAGAATGGGGATTCAGTTGTAATTTTGGTTACATTCATATGGTAAATGTAGGCATTTGGGCATCATTTAACTACCTTTAGCTGATATTATCTTAGCAAAATAATCCTTATTTCTTTAATTCAGAATGAGAACCACCTATATTTTCATTTAGTATAGAAACCATTTTTAGATAATATATAGCTTTGTTCTTACAATAAATCAACTTTAATACTCTAAGCACCGTTAAAATATCGTTAAAATGGTTTATGTTTTGTCAAAACCCTTGACAAATTTAATTCCAAATGATAATGCCAGCCAAGCTAATTAAAATATTAAATGTTATTTTTGTCAGTTTTATTCTAATTTTCAGTTCGACTTTTAGTTCTCAAAGGCAGAAATTACTGGTGCCTTATTGTTACATGTTGAAATGATGAATCCCATGTCTACAGATTGACTGCCTCCTCAGCCAGTATCTGTTGTAGTAGTCCATTCTGACAACAGGACTGGTCGTGTCTCCAACTGTTTTATTTAAAATAAAAAGTGCTCTTAAAATATTATTTTAATTGAAGATATGTTGAAGATTTCATAAAGCTAATTTACAGAAAGTATCTATATAACAGTTCAGATTCCAGGAGTCCTTTATAATTTGCTCTTAAATGAAGTAGATAAACACCACAACCCTCTACCTCACTCCCACTACATAGCCCACATATCAAATTCCAAACATTGCTAGCAAATTCTCCTTTTGACCTTTATTGAGCTAGATTCTTTTATAGTAAGCATGAAAATGTTTGCTGGGCTCTGTCCTTATAAAGTGGCCAAAGCTACTTTCTGTACAAAGAAACTTTCAGTATAATTTCCTGAAAGATCATGTTCCTTAATGAGTGGAAAATATATAATAAATGTTTTGATCAAAGAGGAAGAGAAGTGATATTTAATGGCTTCTCCAAGAATAAATCTTTATGATATTTTCACTTATCTATATACTTTGTAAGTGACTTACCTTCTCTAAAATATATTTTCTTGATTTTAAATATTTCTTCATTGCATACTTTATTATGTTTGCACTGAAAAATATAGAACAGTATTATTCATATATCTAATATCATGAAAAGAAAAACCACAAACACAAAGTATTTTATTTTCTCATTTTTATTTTGATAATACGAATAACAATGACATTAATTATATCATTTTATGCCTCAATGTACATCAGTACAGCATCGAATTCACTACCTAAAAGTACAATTCAGCGGTCAGAGAG